>JAODAL010018124.1:0-75650 GCA_025379985.1 Phyllomedusa bahiana
ATGCCCCCACGGGGTTTTGGTGCTGGAATAAATGAAGACTTTTATGCAACAATGTGGTGAGTGCCGTGATCATTTCTCTCTATTGCCCTCTATAGTATTATCAGTGGTTCCAAGCATATCACAGCAGGCTAGAAATAAAAGCAATGGCTAATTTAATGGCTTTGCTTTTATTTGTATCCTGCTGTGATGTGTTTGGAATCACTGATAATACTATAATGACGGTATTTATGTTAGATGCTGTACTGGCTTTTTTAATTTTAGATTATTTAATTAAACAATAATTTTATATGATATAATTTTATATTTATTTTATATTTTAGGGAAAATATTTTATTTAATATAGTTTTAGAATTATCATCAGTAAGCATTGCCCGAGCTGTCAGGAATTCTGCGGAGTCTTTTCTTCTTTTTTACAATGCGGCACCGAAAGACTTAGCGCTAGGATTACACCCACGATGCACCTGTATGTATGACCTGCAGAAGAACAACCAGACCAGGGTAAAGGTGGTGCCTCCAGACTTGTGGTATTGGCTCTACACTGCGCCTGTATGTATGACCTGCAGAAGAACAACCAGACCACGGGAAAGTTCGTGCCTGAGCCAGACTTGTGGTATTGGCTCTACACTGCCCTGTATGTATGACCTGCAGAAGAACAGCTAGACCAGGTTAAAGGTGGTGCCTGAGCCAGACTTGTGGTATTGGCTCTACACTGCCCTGTATGTATGACCTGCAGAAGAACAGCCAGACCAAAGTAAAAGTGGTGCCTGAGCCAGACTTGTGGTATTGGCTCTACACTGCCCTGTATGTATGACCTGCAGAAGAACAGCCAGACCAGGGTAAAGGTGGTGCCTGAGCCAGACTTGTGGTATTGGCTCTACAGTGCCCTGTATGTATGACCTGCAGAACAGCTAGACCAGGGTAAAGGTGGTGCCTCCAGACTTGTGGTATTGGCTCTACCCTGCACCTGTATGTATGAACTGCAGAAAAACAGCCAGACCAGGGTAAAGGTGGTGCCTGAGCCAGACTTGTGGTATTGGCTCTACACTGCCCTGTATGTATGACCTGCAGAAGAACAGCCAAACCAGGGTAAAGGGGGGTGCCTGAGCCAGACTTGTTGTATTGGCTCTACACTGCCCTGTATGTATGACCTGCAGAAGAACAGCCAGCAGGGTAAAAGGTGGTGCTTGAGCCAGACATGTGGTTTTGGCACTACACTGCCCTGTAGGTATGACCTGCAGAAGAACAGCCAGACCAGGTTAAAGGTGGTGCCTGAGCCAGAATTATGGTATTGGCTCTACCCTGTCCTGCATGTATGACCTGCAGAAGAACAGACCAGGATAAAGGTGGTGCCTCCAGACTTGTGGTATTAGCTCTACACTGCACCTGTATGTATGACCTTCAGAAGAACAGCCAGACCGGGGTAAAGGTGGTGCCTGAGCCAGAATTATGGTATTGGCTCTATTTGGTTGCTACACTGTCCTGCTGTGTATGGACCTGCAGAAGAACAGAACCAGGGTAAAGGTGGTGCCTGGAGACACAGAACTTGTGGCTAAATGTGGACTCTACACTGCCCTGTACGTATGACCTGCAGAAGAACAGCCAAACCAGGGTAAAGGTGGTGGCTGAGCCAGACTTGTGGTATTGGCTCTACACTGCCCTGTATGTATGACCTGCAGTAGAACAGCCAGACCAGGGTAAAGGTGGTGCCTCCAGACTTGTGGTATTGGCTCTACACTGCCCTGTATGTATGACCTGCAGAAGAACAGCCAGACCAGGTTAAAGGTGGTGCCTGAGCCAGAATTATGGTATTGGCTCTACACTGTCCTGCATGTATGACCTGCAGAAGAACAGACCAGGGTAAAGGTGGTGCCTGAGCCAGACTTGTGGTATTGGCTCTACACTGCCCTGTATGTATGACCTGCAGAAGAACAGCCAGACCAGAGTAAAGGTGGTGCTTGAGCCAGACATGTGGTATTTGCACTACACTGCCCTGTTTGTATGACCTGCAGAAGAGCAGCCAGACCAGGGTAAAGGTGGTGCCTGAGCCAGACTTGTGGAATTAGCTCTACACTGCACCTGTATGTATGACCTTCAGAAGAACAGCCAGACCAGGGTAAAGGTGGTGCCTGAGCAAGACTTATGGTATTGGCTCTACACTGTCCTGCATGTATGACCTGCAGAAGAACAGACCAGGGTAAAGGTGGTGCCTGAGCCAGACTTGTGGTATTGGCACTACACTGCCCTGTATGTATGACCTGCAGAAGAACAGCCAGACCAGGGTAAATGTGGTGCCTGAGCCAGACTTGTGGTATTGGCTCTACACTGTCCTGTATGTATGGCCTGCAGAAGAACAGCCAAACCAGGATAAAGGTGGTGCCTGAGCCAGACTTGTGGTATTGGCTCTACACTGCGCCTGTATGTATGACCTGCAGAAGAATGGACAGACCAGGGTAAAGGTGGTGCCTGAGCCAGACTTGTATTATTGGCTCTACACTGTGCCTGTATGTATGACCTGCAGAAGCACAGCCAGACCAGAGTAAAGGTGGTGCCTGAGCCAGACTTGTGGTATTGGCTCTACACTGTGCCTGGATGTATGACCTGCAGAAGAACGGACAGACCAGGGTAAAGGTGGTGCCTGAGCCAGACTTGTGGTATTGGCTCTACACTGTCCTATATGTATGGCCTGCAGAAGAACAGCCAAACCAGAGTAAAGGTGGTGCCTGAGCCAGACTTGTGGTATTGGCTCTACACTGTCCTGTATGTATGACCTGCAGAAGAACAGCCAGACCAGGGTAAAGGTGGTGCTGAGCCAGACTTGTGGTATTGGCTCTACACTGCCCTGTATGTATGACCTGCAGAAGAACAGCCAGACCAGGGTAAAGGTGGTGCCTGAGCCAGACTTGTGGTATTGGCTCTACACTGCCCTGTATGTATGACCTGCAGAAGAACAGCCAGACCAGGGTAAAGGTGGTGCCTGAGCCAGACTTGTGGTATTGGCTCTACACTGCCCTGTATGTATGACCTGCAGAAGAACAGACAGACCAGGGTAAAGGTGGTGCCTGAGCCAGACCTGTGGTATTGGCTCTACACTGCCCTCTATGTAGGAACTGCAGATAAACAGCCAGACCCGGGTAAAGGGTGTGCCTGAGCCAGTCTTGTGGTATTGGCTCTACACAGCCCTGTATGTATGAACTACAGATAAACAGCCAGACCCGGGTAAAGGTAGTGCCTGAGCCAGACTTGTGGTATTGGTTCTACACTGCGCCTGTATGTATGACCTGCAGAAGAACAGCCAGACCAGGGTAAAGGTGGTGCCTGAGCCAGACTTGTGGTATTGGATCTACTTGCGCCTGTATGTATGACCTGCAGAAGAACAGCCAGACCAGGGTAAAGGTGGTGCCTGAGCCAGACTTGTGGTATTGGTTCTACACTGCGCCTGTATGTATGACCTGCAGAAGAACAGCCAGACCAGGGTAAACATGGTGCCTGAGCCAGACTTGTGGTATTGGCTCTACACTGCCCTGTATGTATGACTTGCAGAAGAACAGTTCTTACATTCTGGCGCATTCTGTACTGCTATAAAGCGATTTAGAACTGGTCTGTCTGTGCCAAAGTTCATACATGTTGCTCATAATCTAGTGACGCTGAAGAGGGTTTCGAGAAGGGTGACAAAAGTTACTAAAGAGGTCATATTCTTTGAAAATTTTCCTTTTGTTATAAAATAAGCCTATCGCAGTGCACTGTTACAGGAGCCCCCAGCGACTGCAGAATTGACAGCAAGTGTTCAGTTTCCTTGCAGCACAGCAGGAGAAATGAAGCATTACACAGTTACCATTGAAATCAATGGGCTGTTCATAAAATGCACAGACATTATTACTCATCTGTAGTGAGAGAATACTCTTTGTAGCCCAAATTAGGGACTGTTAAAGAGGACGTTTCATGAAAAGAACCTTTCTTGTAAACAGAAGCTGGGCGGCCAGCTGAATACCATGCATCCAGCTTTGTTGTCTTTGGAGGTAGTTGGGGTCGGTGAAATACATTTTTTGGGGTGGCATATTATGTGGTATCACATTCTGATTACTCAATTGATTTGTCAGACATGTGATGAATGGATGTGCCATCTCCTCAACTGCAGGAGTTGCTGCTACAAATCATCTGTTTCTTCTGGATCACAGAGTAGAGTCCAAAGCAGGGAATCTCATCTATGATGTCCATGTGTCCTAACAGGGCAACAAAAAATGGTTGATTGTGCACCTAATCTTATCATTGCACTAAGGACACTTCTAACATCTACTGTATCACGAGCAAGTGGTGAACATAGTTTTTTAAAAGTTCAAACTTATCGAATCTTACTAGTGCCCAACAATGCCACAAAATGGACAACCTCTATATTTGGCTATAATTTTGATCTAATATGACCAAGCTTGAACGCTGGATTTGAAAATTTTGGTAGGAGGAAAAAATACATTTTATGACCTATGTGTAACTTTTCATTGCTGTTGATTATAAACTTGTTCATTTAATTTATTGTTTTCTCTGTGAAAGAAGAGGGGAACTAATAAACTTGGCCCAGAGTAACCTGGTATAGTTGACAGAGGTTGCCCCGATATCCGCTTTTCTTAAGAACCTTATGATAGGGTACTTGAAACTTGATTTTCTAAACTAGACAACCCTTTTAAGGGAAATTAATAGACTGCAGTAGCGAGAAAGATAATCAAACTTGGTTTTGAATTTCTGTTTAGAGGTAATCTAATTACTATGCGCAAATATATCAGTAGATGATACTGTGAGGAACCGGTCAGGGGCACATGAGTAGAGACCGAATGAGTGAGGCCCTGGCGCTGCTCCCAACCCACTGTCCCTGCCTTTTGGGTGTGCCCGACTCCTTAATAGGTTGGCCCCAACCGATAATTTCGAGATACACTAAGTAGGTGAATACACAAGACGCAGACAAAACAAACACTAAACACAATAATGGAAGGTCAAACTAGCCAGGTCAGCAACAGTCGGGAGAAGCAGTACAGAATCACTAAAGCAGAGGAATAGTTAGTAAGTATAGCCAAGGTCAGGTAACAGGTAAAGCAAGAAAGAGTAACAGGCTAGCTTACAGGCACAAAAGGTAACCAGTATAGCAGGCAAGGAGAAATGGCACAGGACCCGTTTTATAACAGACCAGAGAACAAAGAACAGAGGTGATAGGTGGAAGCAACAAAAGACCGGGTTGGAATACAAGGCTGTCAATCAAAAGCTTGCAAGGAAATAGTTACTAGCGGGCTGGGGAAGATCAGGCATTGGCCAGAATAAATTTAACAGGCAGAGTAGACAGTTTTCACATGGGAAAAAAAATAAAAAAATTTGGGCCCAAAGCCGGGGTTTTTTGTTGAAAAGGTCGGGGCCGGTGAAATGGAGCTAAAAGTGGGGTTGTCAGGCAAATATGACAGTACAGCGATCAAATAGTAATCATTTTTTTATATCTAGACCCGTATTCATAATAAGGGGGTATCCCCTCCCGTTATGGGGGTTTTTCCCATCTAATGGCTGGAGTTTTTTTATTGTAAAAAGGTGGGTACAGAATTCCACGGTCAGTTGGAATCCTGAGGTTTTGTGTTTCCCACTTTTTTCCAGTGGAGATGGTGGGGTCTGCTAGGAAGTTGAAAATTTACAAAATTCATAAAAAGTTATCCAAACCTTCATAAAAGCATAAAAGCCAAAGGAAAAGCAACTAAGAACTAAGTGGGATATTCTTTTGTGGATTTCACAATTCTGACTTCTACTTGATCTGGATAAACATATGTCATAACTTACAAAACTTTCCTTTTATTTGTCTGAGGGATGTTTCATAAATCCACAATGTTAAAAAGGGGGTTTTCTCCTACTTAATTAAACTACCTCGCCCGTTTTTTTGGTTTCCTTGAATTAGGGCGGGGGTTTTTCTGGTTCCACGGGTGGTAGAAGCTAGGTTGTAGCTATAACAACCAGGTGGCAGCCCTTTTTGAGAGATGAACAGGGCTGTAGCCCGGGCCTGTACGCGGGTAGGGGTAAGGTAGGGGACGCCCAGGGCTCCCTTTTATCCCCGGAAAAAGGGGCGCAAAAGGGGATGGAGTGGGGGGGAATTTTCATTGGGAAGGGGGTGGGGGGCGCTTATGCCTTTTTCCCGGGCACCGAATACCCTTGTCCCGGCCCGTCTTTTGCTGTAGCGACCCAGGAGGATGCAGCCCATACAAGAGGGGATATTAGGAAAGGTGGGGCATGTTTAAAGGAACATATTGCAAAAAAGGGCTTGTTTTTGCAAGATCTTTTAAAATAAAAAGCAATCCTGTACGATGACAACCCCCTTTTAAGTTATTAAATGTTTTTCGTGTCCTATTGTGTTTTGCGCATTTATATGAAGTATAAAGTGAGTGACCTCCTTGATTTGGTGATTTCCAAGTTTTGTAGAGGTTGCACATAGAGGGCCTATTGTTCATTAGATCTTGGTGTGCTGCTGTGGCAGGTGATATGTCTCATCCTAACTTATTTTTTTTCTTTTTTTTTCGCCAAAAAAAGAACAAAAAGATGACAAATTTTCCCCCGCAAGCTGTTGCCAATCATTTAGTTCTGTACTTGGATGGGTGAATTTATTTGCAGGTGTGCCAGAAAGGGTTTACAATGGATGCCTAAGAAATAACATCTTTAGAGAAGACGAGAGAGCTTTCATTTTTCACACATGTAACACAATGCAGTGTTGATCAATACATGAACTGCATTTATAGTGCCCATTTCTGAATGAAAAAAAGCACCCACAAACATCCGTCTTTATGCTTTGTTTCACCCCACATTTGCAAGCACAGGAGATATGGTTTTCCTTATCTATCAATCTTCAGGGTGTGGATGGTTTAGCTTTTTTCATTTTGCAAATGCTGTTACTATGTTATTCTATTTTCATTACTTGTTCACATTGTAGAACCTGTAGAACTAACCCAATGCAGTGTGGACCAGACCAACCTGGAATGGGCCTCTTTTCTTCAGTAGGGGCTGGTATAGCTGCTTGGGCTGCCTCTATAATAAATGTATTCAAAATGGCTTATGGGAAATCAACTAGGACTCTGCAGTGCCACCTATTGGATGTAGCAATCCTCAACTCACATCTGACTCACTGAGCCTTGCAATTTGAATGGTGTTAGAGCCAACCACATATTCATCTGCAGACAGCTTTTTCAGGGTGTTTGACTCTGATCGGTGCAGAACAGAATACTGGTTGGCTAGGTGAGAGGCTCTAAAAGCAGTTAAAAAAGATAATATTCCTTATTAGAAAGAGTCCCCATGTAGGTTTGTGGAGATTTATGCACCATTACTCCACTAAGACACACCTGTGTGATGCCTCTCCCTAATGAGAAATGTTAGGGTATGTTCACATGGCTTATTTTGACGTGGTTTTGGATGAGTTTTTGAAGCGTTTCTGCTCCAAAAACCGCGCCTGAAACACGCTTCTTTAGAAGAGGTTTTAGAGGCGTTTCTCAGCGAGGTTTTGGGCGAGGTTTTGGATGAGGTTTTTGATGAGATTTTCACCCATACAAATTAATAGCCAGGACAAAAAAGCTGAAGGCACGCCAAAAATGCACCAAAACCACGCCAAAACCACGCTTCAAGAATTGACATGACACTTCTTTTTCAGTGCTTCCAAAAAAGCGTCTAAAAACCTTGTTGTGTGTGAACTATACCGAGGTTTTACATAGTAATCAGTGCAATGAACTGGGGTCATTTTGGAAGCATTTTGGACGAGGTTTTGGGCAAGGAAACGTCCCGAAAACCTCATCCAAAACCACGTCAAAATAAGCCATGTGAACGTGGCCGTAACCCATTGATCTATAGTATATAAGCAATTGGGTAGAGATGTAAAAACATATTGAATCACTTTGCATTATGCAATTTATGATTTCAACCTCTTGCCAGCTTTGAACAAGACGGGTGACCTACCCAACATACAAATCTCCAAGAACTGACCTGCATCATGGCTCGATCCAATATCTCAGGTATACTGAAGCATGGTATGGTGCATTCCAAAAAGCAAAATCATATTTGGCATTTAATATCAGGTGGCTCACAAACATTTGCTCCTTAGCATCTGACAAGCTGTGGGAGGAGATACAATACAGATCTCTAGGTTACATTTCTAGTAGCAAATTGTGTTTATTACGTGCGCGGATCCAACCACAAACTCCAACAGTCAGTGTAACCTGGGTACCAAAGTTTGGTATAGGTTGAATAAAAGAGCTGTACACAACTATATTGTCATGGATCACGCCACGGTCCATGCCCTGGACCACGGATGTGTCCATGCCCTGCTACTGTGACCACTGTGGCTCCCTGTGTGGGGATTGCAGTGACTGTTACTTGCTCCTGTACCTTTTAGTGTCCAAGCGGCATCCCCTGCTGCTCAGTGCTACTCACCTGCCCGCGATCCTGCACGTCTCCATCCTTTCTGGCTTCCTCTGTGTATGTGCGTGCTCCGTAGGTTGTGTGAGTCAGCTTTCTGATATTTAAAGGGACAGTGTCCAATTTTTCTGCCTCATGATTTGTGACCTCAGTATACATAAGGAACTTTCTGCCCTTGCTCCACTGTCAGATTGTTGGTGTTCATCTTGGAATCCTGACCTCTGTCTGTTGTGTTCTTGCTGACTTAACCCTTGAGTTACTTGTGAACCTGTTTACCTGCGTTAACCCTGCATTAACCCTACACTGTCCAGCGCAACTACTAACTGCTTTTCCTGACACTGTACCAGTCTGCTACTACCTGCTCTGCTGCTGTACCTAGTCTGTTGCCTACCTGGGACTGCGTTAGTCGTCTATAACTACACTCTGCTGTGACCCATCACCGCTACCTATACCCGGTGTCCTGTCCTGCACTTTGGCTACCATTGCGAGTTACCATCTACGCTCGCAATGGCCCAGAGCATCCACATACCCAGTGGTCCATCCCTGTAGAACGTGAAGAATGGTCTGACTCCCATCAGTAACCGTTATATATATATATTTACATTAAAGGTAGTGTTTGACTGGGCTACCTGGGTCCACCAATGGAGTTGATTCTTGGGGCTCACCAAGGCTTTAACCACAAACACCACCATTCAGTGTAACCTGGGTGCCAAAGCTTGGTATAGGCTGAAATAATAGAGCTATACATAACTATATTTACATTAAAGGCAGTGTTAGACTGGGGTGCCTGGGTCCACTACCGAAGCTGATTATTGGGGCTCAACAATGAAGTTGATTCTTGGGGCCCACCAGTGGAGTTGATTCTTGGGGCCCGCCACAAATCTAACCACAAACTCCACTAGTCAGTGTAACCTGGGTATCAAAGTTTAGTATAAGCTGAAATAATAGAGCTATACACAACTATATTTACATTAAATGCAGTGTTCACTTGGGGTGTAAAGCATGTACACCAGTATTTTGGCACAAATTTTGCCAGAATTTTTGGGCAATATCCTTCATGAATGTGCCCCACTAGAATAAATACGATATTTTTAATGCTGTCAAAAATACTTTAAAACTCTTGAACCATTTATAGGGCAGAGCATATTGAAAGTAAAACAAACTGGGATTTATTTCAGTGTCAGCATTTACCTCCTAGGGCGCTAATCATATTTGTGTCGGAGGTTCTGTTGCAAACCCTTGTTGCAAGTTCCGTCAGGAATTGTGTAAAACATGATGCAGTATGCTGCATTATTTTTTCTACTAAAACAATGGACACCAAGACAAAATTCCAATTGACCCAATGGGTCCGTTTGGCGCTGTTGGTGTTTGTTCTTAAACAGTCCAGTTCTATGTGTGCAAGAGGGATTGTGAACGGAACCTCAGACACAGTTGTGAGCAAGGCCTGAAATGTAAGGAGGAAACTGACTTAAAGTGTCTCTTTATGAATTTGAATATTTTTGGATTCTGCCCTTAGAAGCAGAGATGTGTATGCTGCAGGCGTAGATCCCTATACAGTAAATTAGTTTTGAGGTCATATCAGCAAATACATTTCTAATTCCAGAGCATTTGCTGTAAGGTTCAGTTGATGAATGACCTTGAGATGACTTCCCCAATGAACATCAAACATCTGTTGCATTATTAAAATGGCAAATACACTATCACAGGAAACATTGCTATGTGGAAAATACTGTGGAAAACTATGCAAACAGTTTAAATGAGGCTGGGTTTATCATCTGGAATATCAAATCAAAAGTTATAAATTTAGCCCAAAAGACATGAGTGTTGCTGGGGTCCTAAGACATCTGGTGCAAGACATCCTAAGACATCTGGTCCTAAGACATCTGGTGCCCTCTGTGTTATATTTTGCTCACTAGAGCTGGGTTCACACAACATTTTCCATGACAAATCTTTAGCTGCGGCACATATATTTACAGATTTAAAAAAAATATATATATTCCTATCATTTATTTTCTGTGTTTACCACATAGATACTGTTAGAAACACTGTGAAATGAAAACCAGTGCTGAAAAAGTGAGTGAAATACCTCCAAATAATACAAATCAAACATACCATTTTAGGTACATTTAGGCCCCCATTAGGCTGGTAGGTATGTTTGCTCCTCATTAGGTAGGTATGTATATTCTCCCCAATAGAAAGGTAAAGATATAGGCTCACTCATTAGGTAGGTAGGGCTATAGACCCTCCATTAGGTAGGAATAGATCCCCACATTAGGTACATAGATGTATAGACTTATTAGCTAGATACATATATAGCCCCCTGTTAGGTAGGTAAATATATAGGCTTCCCATCAGGTCCCCCCATTATATAGGTAGTCCACCCATTCCTAATGGTTCCCTTTTTATGTCAATTAAAAAAAAAAATACAACTCTCCTGTTACTGTCTCCCATACCCCCACCTCCGCACTGCCACTAGGTCCTTTGATCTATGTCTAGTGAGGGAATGGTAATTCAGTAACATCATCACGCTCTCTGCTCCCAGCTCTTCCCTGGTATCCACTAGTGTAAACAGCACAATGACATCACTACAACTATGTGCTTGTACTGCCTACTTTTATAGACCACAGCCTTCTGTAGGCCCAAGGTCTGCTGGATACAACCTCCTGCAGCCAAAGGACTACAGAAGTAAGCAGCGGAGCAGGAAGCCGAAGGCTCCTTTTTCCGCCACAGCTTCCGTATGCCCCAAGGACACATATGCTATTGATAAGTAGAACAGGGCCCATCCCCGGAGCTCACTGCCTATTTGGGGGGGTTCACCGGTTTCACAGTGGTCTAGTCTGAGCCTGATCAACACTGGATTTGTGGCAACAATCTTTTTATTCAGGGCACAGGACTAGCTACGCTCCTGCCAAAAGGTAATAGAGGTTTCCAAATTTAAATTAGTTGGGTTGGTTATGAATTGCACACAATTACCGTCAAATAAATCTATCCATAAGCTTTTCATCACTGATGATTTGGATGTTGAAGATCAGGCATTGTCACTGCATTACATAAGGCCTGGCATGGATAATGGCTAGTGCAATCACACAGGGTGGAATAAGTAAATCCTTTTTACACAGGTTTCATTGCTAGTTATAGGATTTATAACCTATTTAGACATTTTGCTATGTGTGTTTCAATATTCTACTGATTGACTCAGATAGCATGACTCCTCTGTGCTTCAATTCTCTGTACATCACTGCTACTGAATCTTGGGTTCTCTGATTAAGCTTCTGACCACTGTTACTAGACCACAAATCTGATTCTGCTTCATCACTATTACTGAACCCTGGCTCTTCTGATTACCTTCCCGACTACTGCTGGTGTATGGCTTCCCAGACTCTGCTTGTATACAGTTTCTTGTCTCTTGGCTTCCTGACCATTTTATGCCTTGTGCCTGGAACCTCCTCTGTTTCTGCTGGACTAACATAGCTTGTTTCATCCCTTTCTGGTACACATACAGTTGAAACCAGAAGTTTACATACACTATATAAAAAGACACATCTGCATGTTTTTCTCACTATCTGACATGAAATCAGAATAAACCTTAACTGTCTCAGGTCAATTAGGAACCAAAATTATTTATATTTGCCAAATGCCAGAATAATGAGAGAGAGAATTTTTAAGGTATTTTCATTACTTTCTGCAAAGTCAAAAGTTTACATACACTAGGATAACTATGCCTTTAAACAATTTGGGTTAGCCCATATGATGATGTTATGTCTATGGAAACTTCTGATAAGTTTTTTGGAAACATCTGAATTAATTAGAGACACATCTGTGGATGTATTTTAATTCACACCAGAAATACACTGCTTCTGTGCATAACATCATGGAAAAGACTAAAGATATCAGCCTGAGAATTGTGGACTTGCACAAGTCTGGATCATCCTTGGGTGCAATTTCCAGATACCTGAAAGTGCCTCATTCATCTGTACAAACAATTATACGCAAGTGCAAACAAGATGGGAATGTCCAGCCATCATACCGCTTAGAAAGGAGACGTGTTCTGTGTCTCAGAGATGAACGTGCTTTGATCTGACATGTGCATATCAATCCAAGAACAAAAGCAAAAGACCTTGTGAAGATGCTGGCGGGAGCTGGTAAGATTGTGTCACTATCCACAGTGAAATGAGTAGTGTATCAACATGGGCTAAAAGGCCACTCTGCCAGGAAGAAGCCATTACTCCAAAAGAAACATAAAAAAGCCAGATTAATGTTTGAAAATGCACACAGGAACAAAGATCTACACTTTTGGAGACATGTTCTGTGGTCTGACAAAACTAAAATTGAACTATTTGGCCATAATGACTATTGTTACATTTGGAGGAAAAGGGGAGAAGCTTGGATGTCTAAGAGCACCATCCCAACTGTGAAACACAAGGGTGGCAGCATCATGTTGTGGGGTTATTTTGCTGCAGGAGGGACTGGTGCACTTCACAAAATAGATGGCATCATGAGGAAAGAAGTTTATGTGGCAATACTGAAGCAGCATCTCAAGACATCAGCCAGAAAGTTAAAGCTTGGGCGGAAATGGGTCTTCCAAATGGACATTCACCCGAAACATACAGCCAAACTGGTTACATAGTGGCTTAAGGATAACCAAGTCAATGTTTTCGAGTGGCCATCACAAAGCCCTGATCTCAATCCTATTGAAAATTTAAGGGGAAAGCTGAAAAAAGGGGAGGTGCGAGCAAAGCGACCTACAAAAATGGTCAGTTACACCAGTTCTGTCAGGAGGATAGCCAAAAATTCCTACCAACTATTGTGGAAGTTTGTGGAAGGATATCCAAAATGTTTGACCCCAAAACATACAGTTTAAGAACAATGCTACCAAATACTCAAGAAATATATGTCAACTTTTGACTTTGCTGAAATTAATAAAAATTCCTTAAAAAATTCTCTCTCATTCTGCATTTGGCAAATATAAATAATTTTGTTTCCTAATTGACCTAAAACGGGGATGGTTTATTCTGATTTCATGTCAGATAGTGTCAATTTGGTGATTTAAAGGAAAAAACATCAAAAGTCTGTTTCATCATTATATTCTTATTAAGATCAGATAGTTTTTAAACTGCCTTTACTGCTATTACATCCTTATTGAACTATCAGATATCTTTCCCCAACGTTTCCCTTTAGGACAGATGCATTACCTGTTAGAAAGCAAAAAAGTCAAGGACTTCCTCCTCCCCAGATAATACAGAGAAGAGCTTCGGAATGTATCATATCAGCTAATGCTTCCCTACGTACATGCCAAATTATAACTTGTCTTTAGCGACCGCCAATTAACCAATCATGTGGTGATAGAATAGTCATGTGATTAAAAAGTTCTACTGGAATGTAATTTACTGTGATTAAACTTCAGATTTCATGTCCGAAACGGAAGGTGTCGGTCATATTTCTAAAGCTCTGGCTGCCGGCAGCAATAATAATAATATAATTCGGAGGAGGCATTTAATTGGATAAGGAGTGGATAAAAGATAGATTCCACACCTGATTTAATCATCTTGACAATAGTGAGAAAAACATGCAGACGTGTCTTTCTGTATAGTGTATGTAAACTTCTGGTTTCAACTGTAAATAGTTCCATGCATATAACTAATGTCATCTATAAATGCTCCCTATACCACTCTTTGCACCTCTGCTAACCCTTTGAAGTCCTTCGCAATCATCCTTTCTTCATCTCATGCACAACTAGAGGATTTCTCCTGGTCTACTCAATCATCTGGAATTTGATTTGATTTTTTCACCCTTGTAGACTTGCCTCCATCTATATGACGTTAAGCACTCCCTTAGATTTCCTATCTATCTTCATCTTTTTACCTTTATTCCATATACATTTTTACCTCATCATCTCCAACCATTGTCTTCTATCCAATCAAATGTATAAACTGTCTCCACTTCTTCTATGTAAACTTGTTTGGGCAGTCTAGTCCCTAGAGTGGCTGCAAGCTGTAACTCTGAGGCCATGCAGGGCATTTGGAGTTTTGTATCCCAAAAATAGATCAGCAACCGCCATAAAGATATATTAAGACATTTATTAGCACAGAATTGTAAACCTACATAGATATAAAAACAACACAGAATATTGGTCAAGGGACATTCACGTTAAGGCTCACAGTCACTTGTACAAACCATGTGCATATTACCTTTTAGTTTGATCATAAACTTTACCGATATTATAGCAGTTATAGATTATAACACCAATATAGTCCAAAAGGTCACCTGCAAAGTAAAGTGACTGACCACTGCAGCAAGTGGTGTCCTACTTTCAGCTTCAGAAAGGGCCATTTTCTGACCTTACGGATCTTTCTGTAGCTGGGGTCTGTTATCATGTCAGATTAAATATAGCCCTCCGTAGGGCCATACTTTTAAAAATGACATTGGGGACATTCTAAAAAAGGAGGAACAAAATAAAGTGCTATGTGTGCCATGTAGAGTGCCTTACCTCTACCCATTTACATAGGACACACTCACTACTTATCATATATAAACCCTTTCAGTACACCCCAAAATGAATATAGACCACACACCAGAATAGAAATTTAAGAAACCAAAAAAAGATCCCAGGAAAAGCCTTTTCAAAAACAATAACACTCCTTGATGGCCACGCTGAAAAATACTACTCAGAATCTTATCCCACTTGCCAAAGGACCCCAGACAAGACTCTCCTGTTTATACACAGAAACAAGACCGCCTGTTTAGAAACAGTCCAACTGTTATACCTACCCCACATAAGACCTACTGCTTTACAGGCCTTAGACAAGATGTGTAGTTAACCAACTCTGCCAGAAGGTCTGGGAGATTCCCAGAAAAAAAGGAAAACCTCTATCTCTCTTAGAAGAGCCTCACCCCATTCCTATAATAATAATATTGATAATAATAATCTTAATTTATATAGCGCCAACATATTCCACAGCAATTTACAAATTAGAGGGTGTAAGTTTTTTTTAAAACAGACACTACATCATTAAAAGTCTCACAGACATGAGAAAAGGTTTGAGGGCCTGCTCTGGAGTATTAAATCTATAAGCGTGTGCGTGTGAGACGAAGGGTGAGAAAGTGCTAGGTTTTACAATGGGCCAGCCATGTTACATAAATAGGGGGCGAGGTTTACATGAAAAAGTGGATGAACCTGCACAATGACAGAATAATATATACAGATATGTGCTTGTGAGTGCCCTAGTTGTAGGGAGTGACAAGATGTGTGTGTTAGCAGTCGTGAGGGTTGTGCAAATAGGGCTACTTGGTAGGCCAGACTGAGAGATGTGTCTATCAGGGCCTCTTTTCAAAACTATTGAGGGTTGTGAATGTGCAGCTGATCTGCCCGCGGTAGCATATTCCAGTGAACTGGTGGCACCGTGTGGGAGGTTTCGATGATTGGAGGAATGTAACCGGATATCAGAGCCGAGCGGAGAGACACGGGTAGGCGTGTAGACAGAGTCCGAGGGTGGTGTTTATAGGGGGGTGAAGATTTTATGGTGGGAGAGTGATTATTTTTGCTGTATTCTGTAATGGATGGGCAAGCCAGTGCACGCCTGTGAACTGCACACAGGGTGTAGAGGCATCAGTTATAGCGGTGGAAAGGAAAAGACGCGCGAGCCCTGGTCGGCTGACGCATTGTAAAGAGGATCCGATTGAAGCGGGGAGAGTTTGCTACAAGAGGGGAGTAACGATTAGCAACGGAGTATAGACGCGGGTGTGTGATATTTGTAAGAGACGAGATCGAATAAGAGCAGCAATGAGAGTCTGAGTTGTTTCCACAGTGAGAAACGGACAGATTCTGGAGATGTTGTTGAGGTGCAGGAGGCATTCCTATGCTTTACTCTTCCCCAAGACACGTTGCAATCAATATACTGATAACGCTTCCTGACAAGATGAGTTCTGCCTCGCCACCCAGGAGTAGAGGTACGCATAGGAATGGGGAGAGGCTCTTTCAAGGAACCTTGGAACTACTCCATTTTTAATGAAAATTTCTTATAAATCCTGGGAGAGTTGCATAGTGTATGTTTAACCCAGGGCCAGTACGACGGGTAGTCGTAGGTAGGTGACCTCCTAGGGCACCACTTCGTCCCAGACACAAAAGGGGGCACAGGTATAGAGTGGACTGAATTTTCCATTGGGGAGGGGGGGGGGGGCGCTATGTGCATTATGTGCATATAGGGGCACCAGAATGACTTGTCCCATTCCTGGCTTAACCCTGTAATATTAGACCTTTGGGCACTTTTTCTTTGAATAACTTGAATCCTATTATATCACACAGTAAGTTAACCATATAATCTTACTATCTGCCGACATTAAAAGCAAAATGCTGGGCCTGCTAGGATTCTCACTGACTTTGTTATAACATTGAAAAGGGGGAGAGGAGTGATTCTAGTCTGTCAATACCAAGTGGTCCGTGAGAGAAAGCACATTTCTTTTCATTACATTTTCAGCTCACTAGTCAGAAATGTTTTGTCTTGTTTATTTCAATTACATTTGGATTTTTGGTTGCTGATCCTGTTTGAGACCTATACTCTGTGTTCCTGCTCCAGTGATCCTGATTTGATTTATCTGAACTCCATAAATCCTATAAATTGTGCCCTACATTTGAAAATATTAACAGCTTATCCCTACAAATCCAAACATACATGAATATAAATCCTATACTATTACAGTACACAAAATACCATATAGCAGAGACATAGCTAGGTGTCCTTTCATTTGATAAATCAATCAGTTTGCTGGCCTAGCCTTGTATCTATACACCCTGCCCAAGGGAAAGATATCTGCTGTACCATGGTACAGATTTTCATTCAAGTACCAGTCTTTGGCATTAAAGTATACCATATATTTCATGACGACTTTATGAAGAAGCAATAAACTTCTCCTTGTCCGCCCTGGAGCGTGCTGTGTACACCTTAATAGAGCATACACTCCATAACCTGACTTTTGTATGAGACCTCCTTGCAGAAGCCATACACATAAAATAAATGTCTTCCAAGTCCCAACTCCTCCATCAGGGCATGCTTTTTTTATTAGACATTCTTATTTCTACTTCCCACCCATGGCAAACATGTAGAATGGACTAGTTTAGGTTTTGGCCAAAATATATCTAATAAGTATGGTCAACTCTACAGTCAATAGTTACAACAAAGCATAGAGACTTCTGACCCTAAGAAGGTATGGGTTGTTGCAGAGACCCAGAAGGTAGGATGGCTCTATCTAATGCTGACCATATGTGGACATTGGCCACCTGTGGACACCTTCTAGCTGAAATGCAGACATATACTGTGGCATTCCTTCCGCATATCCATAGTGAAATAGAGAAAATGTAATCACAATTTCATTCTGGTTATTCCTTTTTCAGCCGCTTTGTATGGTGTCTTCAGTCACCAACAAATTGGTGATTCAGTGGCTAAAGAGTCTACAATCCACCTCCGCCTTCTTTTGTACACAGACGAGGGGAGGGGGAGGTATGTGAGGTCACCACCAGATCAACCCACATTTACAGTAGCTGTATAACAACCTGCTATACTTGAGTTAAAGGGGTTTTGTCATGATCTCATCTCATACTTCCTGTTTCCAACTCTTCAGCCCTGTGTGCTCAGAAGGGGGCGTGTGTGATTTGTTTGAATTGCATATCATGTGACCCAGCAGGATGACATCACCAGACCTTTCCTCTCTCTAGTCAAAAAAGGTCTGTTTATGTATAGAGCTGTGAGTAGCTACAATCTAGCTCAGACGTAAAGTTTTTGCCTCACAGCACAAGGCTCCTAGGTTCAAATCCCTGCAGAAACCAAACCTGTGGATTTTTTTTTTCTCTTTATCAATGAACATATCTAATTGAGGTTTCTTTTTATTTATTTGCAATGTTTGACTAAGGAGTACAGAGGACGGGAGTATAATGATAGCACCTGGGGCCTGAACACAAAGTAGCTGCCGGAGAGGAGAGGAGAGGAGAGGTGATGTCTGAGGATGTCTGACCAGGACTGAGGAGCTCTCAGCCCTGGTCGTATCCCCTGGAGATGAGCTGTAAACAATGGATTACTAAAGGAGATGATGAATGGTGAAAATGTTTATTGTTTAATTTGCAAGCTTCCCACGTCAATTTTACTTTGTGGCAAAACCCCTTTCAGCTTTTTTATTTGCTCCCTCTGGTGACTCAGAGTGGGAAACACTGAAAATTGTTTGAAAGAGAAAAATATACTTAAAATTTAGACAAAAATTAACACACAATATTTCATAAATAAAAAATAAATACATTTTTTGATGACAGATTTCCTTTCTATACCAATATCTGCTTTTGGAAAAAAGATATTTTAATCAGCAAAACAGACCCTTGCACCTTAGAGCCTCTACTAGCAGCTTCCTGAACTCTTATATGGGATGCATGTACAAGAGTGTATTGGCCATAGAGGCAACCCATGTAGCTGCTATGAGGTCCCTTAAATGAGGAGGGCCCAACCCTAATTGCTCTCATTCCCTTTGCTATTGGATGATGAGAACATAAAATAACTCGAGAAACTGAATTGATAGTAGACTGGGGGTGTAGCATATGGGCAAAACAAACACTAGGAACTTCTGACTGACAAAACCTGGCACCAGAATGATCGACCTGTTTTAAGTAAATGAGTCCAATGTGCAGACAAGTGATGTCCAATAAGTGTCCCTCATGTAGATCCATATGACACATCTGCCTTCTCCAGGAATGTGATCAGGCGTGACTATTCCTGACAATGCAGAACAAAAGCTCTGTTTTCTCCTCTATTGCAGCACTATGGTATCTTCACTAACATTTTATATGCCTGTATCCCGTTTTTTCAATAGTTTTTTTGCCCAAAAAAAAAGAACGAGCTGTGTTCACGGGAAATTTTTTCTTTCCGACACCAAAATCTAGCTTATTATTTTTATGTTGCTCGGAAACCGTTAATTTATCCTTTCGTGCTTTGGGTTTTAAAAGGGTAATTTCAAACCCCCTTTCATTTAAGTTAATGTATTTTCCTGCACCTTTTAAACCCTGTAATATTTAAATTTTTTTGCAGAAAAAAATGTTTCCCCCCCCCCCGCCCCCCCCCCCCCAAAACTTTTTTACTTTGACCATGTCATAAACTGCATAGAAGTGTGTAATATTTTGCACCGAAATTTAAAATTTCCGTTTTAGGGCCCCTATGCCCCCTTTTTTGAAACTTTTCCAAAAAAATTTTTAAGGTGGGTGAAAAAAATTTTTTAAAAGGGCGAAATTATTGATTACATGGGGAAACCCTTTTTTTTAGTTGTTTGGGGGCCACTGATTTTGAAGGTGACCCGGTTTTCCCCCATAAACTCTCGCTTTGGAGGGGTCCGCATTGCCACCTGACCCAAATATCTGCCCGTTCAAAATATGGTTTACTCAATATTGTGTAAAGAAAAATTGGAAAAAAAATTTTTTTAAAAAGGGAAAAACCCAAATTTTAGAAACCCTTTAAGGAAACACATAGAAACAAAAAAAATGGAAAATGGCCCAGAAATCAAAATTCTATTTCCCCTAAATTAATTTTTTATAAACCAATTTTGTCACACGAACAATGTAAATTTATTTTTCTCAAATTTATTAAAAAAAGAGCTGCCCAGAACAAAAAGGATGGGATTTTCAGATTCAGCCCGCGCCAGATACAAAGAATTAAAATTAAAAAATTTCCCAGGCCCAACAAAAAAGTTTTTTTGTTTTCCCCTTTCTTTTCCCTTTCATAACAATTACTAGGTTCCCTGGGTTTTTTTTTTTACTTTTTATTTGTTTTCAAAATTGGCAAAAAATTATAACCCCACTTTAAGGGGTGTGTTCAAAACGGAAAATTTGGGGACGTATTTTGCCCCGCAATTACGATGTGTGCTCGGGAGAGGGGGTGGGCCAGTCAACAATTCACGAAGAGACGTCATCCAGATCTACAGAAGCCTCTTTCAAATAATAGTCAAAAATAGTCAAAAAATGCAATACTGTTACTATTTATTCAATCTGACTTTCGTACCTATCTCCCATAGGATACAGACGGATTGATGTTTCCTCCTGTCAATACTCTTTGTTCTTTGATGGCCACTTGTTGGGTCAGCAGTTTAATTTATTTTTTCTTCGGGATAAAATCACCTTTTAGAATAATATACATTAAAAAAAAAAGGCTTTATTTAAAGGGGAAAAGACTTTGGGACAATTTCAATACTGTCGTGAAAATGAAAATCCGGAGGATAAAAGGCAAATTTTTCAACTTTATTCAATATCCATTAAAAAAAACAGAGGTATTTTCCCTAGTAGTTTCATAGTTTGAAAGGGCCCCGAAAAAAAAAAACAAGCGTCATCCAGTTCACCCTGTTGTCCTAAGGGGGTACCCAGGGGAAAGGAAAAAACCCCCCCAAGGAGGTAAAAGCCAATTGCCCTTTTTAGGGAAAAATTCCCCCCGACTCCTAGACACTATAATTTGTTAATTATTACGCTCCAAAAATGATCTAAAACCTTTTTGAACGCCGTTATTGAATTCACCTGGACAAGCCCCTTGGCAGAGAATTTCCATAGTCCACTGTTTAAAGTAAAGATTCCCTTTCTTGTTTTGTAAATTTATTCCTCAAGACGTAGAGGAACCCCCTTGTTCTATATACAGCCTGGGGGATAAAAAAAAATTTTGGGAGAGATCTCATATGACCTTTTTATGTATTTTAAAAATATTTATTATGTCCCCCGAAGCCGTCTTTTCTCTAAATAAAATAACCCCAAACTTGCTAATCTTTTTTTTTTGGGTATGTAGCCACCAAAATCCTTTTATTTTTTTGCCCCGCCTTTGTACCTGTTTTAAGCTCACAATGTCTTTCCCCTGCCTTTTGGCCCAAAACTTACACAAAATTCCATGTGTGGGTTTAACCCGTGATTGATAATGGGAGAAAAATGTTTTAAAATGTGCCCTAGCCCCTTTTTAAAAACCCCCATGATCCCTTTTGCCCTTTGGGAGCGCCCCCGCCCGACATTTTGCTATAGTTAAGTTTACTGTCCACCCCCGGATTCCCAAGTCCTTCTCCATGTCACTTTTACCCAGTGTTTTTCCCTTTAACTGAAAAATGTAAAGGATTTTTCCTCCCCATGTGCTAATTGCTTTATCTATATTAAACCATTGCCCTTTCCCTGCCCGGGCCCCAACTTAACCAAATTCCCCTTTTTTAAAAAACCCCCATTTTCCTCTATTGTGTTGATTACGTTATAGGCTTAGTAACTCTGCAAAGATCGAAATTTTTACTGTGTAATCCCTGGGGTAAGGGTAATGAAAAGGTTTAAAAAGGGAAAAGGGCCCCAATTTTCGAACCCCTTTGGGGACCCCCCCTAGTAACAGGGGAACCAGTCTGATAAGTACCGTTTTTTACTACCCTTTGTTTTCTATCTGGGGGCCTTTGCCTACCCATTGGAAAAACCTTTTCCCCCGTCCAAGCATTTTCATTTTTTTTAACCCAAACCTTTTTTGTGGCACCCTATCAAATGTTTAAAAAAATCTAGATAATGACATCCATTTCCTAAAACCCCATCCCGTCTTTGCCTTTTTCTTCCTCATTGAAGTGATGAAAATTTTGTCTGACAGGGGGCCGAACCCTTCATGAACCCTGCTGGAAAGGGGTTATACATTTATTTTTTGTGAGATTCTCCAAAGGGTTTGCAACCCCTGAGAAAAACCTTCAAAAATTTTTTCCCAAACAGAGGTTTAACTTACCCCCCTATTGTTTCCTGGATAATTTTTTAACCCCCTTTTTAAAATTGGGACCACATTTGCAAAGCGCCAAACCTTTGGGGGAATTTCCCCTTTTTTAGACAGGGCCAAAAATATTTAAAAAATTGGGGGGCCTTCTATGTTTTCATTAAAATCCCTAGGAACGTGGGGGGGTTTTAAAACAGGGCCTGGGGAATTTGTCTATTTTTTAAAAACTTCCTAAGGCGGGCCCGCAACTTTTTCCCCCGGCTTAGAACCAGAAACTTTTAAGGGGGGAAAGGGGTTTTTCCTTCAAATTTTCCCCTTTTTTTGTTTAAAGGGAAGGGGGGGTTCCCCCCCTCGGGGAAAATTTTCCAGGGGGGGGAAAGGGTTTGTTTAATTTTTTTTAAGGGGGGGGGTTGGGGGGGTTTTCCCCCGGGGTTTGGTTGGGGGCTTTCCCCCCGGGGGTTTTTTAAAGGGCCAAAATTTTCCTTTTTTTTTTTTTTTTTTGTTAACTAATTTTTTTTTTTTATTTTTTTTTTGATTTTTTTTTTTTTAGGGTTTTTCTTTCTATTGCAATTTTCTTTTTGTCCCAGCTTTGTGCCTTTAACTTTTTTTTTAAAACACTTTATTTTTTTTCCCCCAAATCTTCCCTTTGCGCTCTTTTCTGCCCTCCGTTTTTGTAGCTCAAACGCTTTCTTTTTTTTTTTTTATTTGCCTCCTTTACATCTCTGTTTTATTTCCCCAAAATTTTGGGTTTTTCCCTTTTTTAATTTTTTTTTTACCATAAGGTAAAGTACCCTTTTAAAAGTGGGCCCTAAAATTTTTTTAAAGATCTCCCCTTTTTTTTTTTGTTCGCTTTTTTAAAAACCCTTTTTCCCGTCAAAAACATTTTTGGCCTCTCTAAGCAGGGTAAAATTAGCCTTCCTCAAAAATTTAGTGTTTTTTTGGCCCATGACAAGGAGCTCCTATTGAAGGATAAAAAAAAGTTAAATTTTTTTATGGGGCAATATTCCCTAGGGGCCCCCCCCAACCTGAAAATTTTTTTACTTTTGTCAGGGCTTTAGGTTTAAAGCAGCAAATCCATTATAGTGGGAAAAAGAAAAAGCCAACATCAACTTACGCAAACCCAGGGGAAAAGAGAAGGGCTCTTTTACAAGTCAATACTAAGCAGGGCACAGGCTTGGTGCAAATATAAATAAAAGAAAGGGGTTTTTTCATTAATATGACTAACATCCGATGTCAGACTGGGGTTCCTGGGGTCCCAAAGTGGGATGATTCTTTGGGGCCCATCAGGCGGTTTATTCTTTGGGGGCCACCGTGGGGGCTGATCTGCCCCCTTGCTTTCCCGCTTTTTTTTGTCTTTCTCCATAAAAAGCAACCCCAGGGCTGCCATGTCCAGGGGCCCACCATCTCCCGGAGGCCACCATGGCTTTGGTCATGCCATATCATGAAATATGGAGAGCCACTCCCTTCCAAGAGTAATTTAACATAGTTGTATTTTTTTAGGACAAATTATATTTATTGATGGTGAGAATTAATGTGCCACATAATGGCATAATTTGATGGATGGAATAAAAAAAAATATATTTCTGCCATTGTTTTGGGGTTTTGCTTTTATGGAGTTCAATATGTGATCCCAAATATTTTTTGTGTTTGTTATGGTTTCAAAAAAATAAAAAACTTTTTTTTTTAATTCTGCTAAAAGGGGAATGTTTACATATGTACTGCGGGCGCAGTACTGCCGCAGTACATCATTGTTTGGAGTTTGCACTGATAGCGCGTACTCGACGGCACGGGGAGTTGGGCGCCCGCCGGGCCCCATAGACATGCATTACCCGCGGGGTCCCCCTTTTTTCCCAAAGCATACTAATATCGATTTTATCCAGCGGGGGAAGGGGGAGGCGTTTAAACCACAGTTCCTATGGGGAAAATATGGGGTTACTGTAATTTTTGGCGCACCAAAACTTGCCTTGTATTGAGCGCAAAAAAAAGGGCGCGGCCCAAAAAAGCGTGCCCAAAAATTTTTTTCCCCGTTTTGAAAACAAACCCCAAGGCTAAAATTTTTCCCGGGTTAAAATGCGGGGCGGTTTTTATCGCCCCCAATTACGCCGGTGGGAAAGGGGGGGGCGGGGGCTGGGGGGGGCGGGGGTAACCCTTTTTTTCCCCCAAAAAAAAACAAATTTTCCCCCCTTTGGGGCGGGTACGCCCCCTAGAAAAGTGACCCAAACAAATCCAAAAATTAAAAAAACTTTCCCCCCCCGGGGTTAAATTTTGCCGGGGGAGGGAGAGGTCCGGGGAATTCCCTTTCTCTTTTGGAACGGTTTAATTTTCCTTAAAAGAAAAGGGGGTTTTTTGGTCCCCTAATTTTGGGGGGCCCCGTTTGGGGCCCTCTTTTTTAATGATTTGGATGGGGGGAATAGTATTGCTCAAATTTTAAGGGTTTACCCCTGGTTTTATCAAAACCCCCCGATGATTACCTTTGAAAGGGCCATTTTCCTATATTTTTTTAGTCCCTTATTTGGGGGCAAATCCCCACGGGAAAAATTTCAATTCCCGCCGGGACAGACTGGTTATTGCCCTAAACCCAAATGGATTTTGAGGGGGGCTGGTTTTTCCCCGTCCACGGGCTTTGGGGCCCGCCCTTTATTTTAATGTTTTTTAGGGCCCTTTGCATGTCCCTTGGTTGCTATTGAACTTGGATGGATAGGGCCCTATCCTTATTTTCAGTCATTTTAACCCCCTTAGATTTTGGGGTCCCAAAGTGGTCAGATATCTAAATTACTAGATAATGCAAAAGGGCAAACCCTTTCCTTCCAAAAACCAGCAAAAAAAGGCCCCCCAATTCTTCCATCTGATTACTTCTATTTCCCCTTTGGGGTACATTTTTTGCAAATCTTTTTTTTTAGATTTTTAAAAAAAAAAAAATAAAAGGGAAAATGTTTTTGTGGGCCCGACACCCTTTTGGGTATGTTCACACGGCTTAAAAAAGGGCCGTATTTCGGTCCCTAATTACGCGCCGGAGTGCTCCCCCAAATTTCGGGCCCAAAAAAGGCCCATTCATTACATATTCATTAAAAATTATTTAAAAATTTTCACCAAAAGGGGGACCCAAAATTTCGGACGAAAGAGGGAAAGGGACCGGGGCCCCCAAAAAAATTTTTCATAAAACCCCCACCCCATTTATATCAAAACCATGCCCCCCCTTTAAAAATTTACTTTCCCCCTCCCCCCCAAAATACTTTTTGTAACTTTGGGAAAAAAGCTAAAATTTTTCGGTCCCGGAAAGGGGGGATCCCCTGGGGCCACCCCAGGCATTGGGGGAAGCCCACACCCGGGGGGTGGAGTCCTAAGTGGGGGCCCGTTTTTCACCAGAAGCCCGCCCCCAAAGCGGGGGTGGTCCCCCTTTCTGGGCCCCGGGGTCCCCAGGGCCCCTACCCCCTGGGGGGCTTTCCTGGGGGCGGGCCCAAAGGGGGCGAGGGACAGGAAAGGGAGGTAGTGGTGGGACAGGGGAGGAGGTTTAGGGGCAGGCGGCTCGGGGCGTAGAGGTTTGACAAACCGGGGGTCGGGGGGGAGGCGGGAAGGTTTCGTAGGCGGTAAAAGAAGCAAGGAGTCGGTCCCCGGGAAAGGGGAAGACAAGGGAACCCTGGGAAAAACTTTTTACCATGGAATATAAAACCAAGGGTCCCGGGAAAAGGGGGGGCAGGAAAAGGGGCCCGGGCTTTTAAAAAGGAGCGTGCCCGGCAATAAACCCAAATTTCCGGGTGCAAATGCCCCTTTTTAAAAAATTTAGAGTCCGGGGGGCCAAAAGCCCTAGGGGCGGGGGCTTTTCACCCCCCCGGGAGTGGAGAGTCCCCACAGAGCCGGGGCCCGGGCCCCGGGGGAAGTGGAACCGCTGGGAGGGGCTGCCCAACGGGCGGACCCCCCAACCCCAACCCTCGGGACGGGGCCCCCCCCTGGGGGCGGGGGGGAACCGGGCCCCCCTTTTTGGGGCCCCCCACAGTGGTCGCGGGGCGGGGCCCCTTTCAGTACCCCCCCCTTTTGGGGACCCCCCCCCTGGGGGCCCCCCCTTTTCTGGGGTTGAAAGGAACCCCCGGAAGGGGGCGCGGTTCAGAATTTTTCTTCCCCCGCCCCCAAGACCTTTTTTCTTCGGGCCCGAAATCCCCCCCAGTCCACCCGAAAAGTATCGCCTTCCCCCAGTTTCTTTTAAGCCCAGGAAAACTCCTTGACCTCGAAGGGCCCTCGGGGGCAACAGCCACAGACGGAGGAGGAACAGGCCCTTTTGGGAGAAGCGATTAAAGGGCCAGGGGGGGTTCCAAAAAGGGACACATGAAAAGAGTTGGGAATTCTCATCGCCGGAGGGAGCCCCGGGGTTTGTAAGGGCCAAATGGTTGATGCGGGCCGGGTACCTTTAAAGGGCCCCCGGAAAAAACCGGGGGCCCAGTTTTGTAGGGGCATCTTTTTTAAACGGGACATTTTCCCGGGCGAAGGGCCCCAATTGTTTACCTGGGGGGAAGACGGAGGGGGGGTTCTTCTCTTTTCCGCCCTTTATTTTTTCAGCGCTCGGAAGCACGGAGCAGGACTGACGGGTTCTGGGACCGATGGGCCCTTAAAATTTTTGGGATCAGGGCTTTCCCGCCCTGCCAACCCGAGGGGGTTGCCGAGGGGAGGTGGGGGGGGATGCAGAAATACCCACGAAAGGGGGAGGACCCCGCGGGCTCCCACTCAAGGGGGTTTTAAAGGGGAACTCCCCCCCCGGGAGCAAAAATTTGGCCCCAAATTTTCTTGGGGTGCCGAGACGAAGTGGCCGGGGAAGGGTTTGCATCCCAAGACCCGGTTTTTTACCCTCTCCCCCAAAGGCCCTTCGTCTGGGGTGATAGGCGGAAGGAAGTCGGCTTGACCTGAAGTTGATTGCACAAAGCTCGCCAAAATTTGGGACAAAAATGGAATCCCCCTTTAGGAAATTTTTCTGAAAGGAATTCCCTGCAGCCCGGGAAAACATGAAGGGATGAAAAAATTCCCGCCAGAGAGAAGGGAGATGGCAGGCCCGGGGACCGGAAAAGAAATGCGCCATTTTTGAGAATCGGTCCCTTATTTTCCCCCAAAAAAACGGTGTTGCCAGACGAAAGGAGGGAGGTCAGTAATGAAATCCAAGGAAAGGGTTGGGCAAAAAGGGTTTGGTTTGGGGAAAGGGGAGGGGTGAAATGGCCCGCCGGGTTTTTGAAATTGGGGGGCTTGTTTCGGGGGACGGAAATCACCCAAAACGAAATGAAGTCCTTTAAAAATCCTTTTTCCCTTTTTTGGCCCCCAGTTTGAAAAAGGGGGTATCAAAAGAAGGTTCCCCCGGGCGCCGGGGGGGAAACCGCCACCAAAGAGAAAAGTCCGCCCTTTTAAATAAATTTCCCCCGCGGGAGTTTGGAACCCCCCCCATTAAAAAACCCCCTTTCCCGGGGGGAACCTTTCCGGAGATCCACCGGCGCTGCCGAGATTTAGGCGGCTTCCTGGAGGAAAAAAAATTTTTTTCTTGGGGGAAGTTTTCACCCCCCCACCCTGGAGGCACGGGAAAAAAAAAGGGGGGGCAGCTCTTTACATTCTTCCCCAGCCCGGGGCCCGAGGGATTGAAAGTCCCAACCCCGGGGGGGAAAAAAGAGCCCCAAACCCCCCCCCCAACCGGGGTGGGTTTTTTTGTGCGGGCCCATGAAGAATTTGGAGGTTCTTTTTTGCCCCAAATAATCGGATGGGAAAACGGGGGGACCCCCCAGCAGATAACGCCACTCTTTCCAAAAGGGCCCAAAAATTTTGGGGTAGGGGCTCCCGGGCGCCAATCGTTGTAGTTTTCCCCTCGGCCCCCGGGAAAAGTCCCTTGGGGGAAGAACCGCAAATTTTCAGTCCCTTAAACCTTTGGGGCCCCTTTTTTGGGAAGAACTTTCTCCCGCCCTAAAAGACGTGGGATCCCCCCTCCGTGGTGAAAGGGGCTGGGAATCCGGGGCGGCAAGGATGGAAGCCGTAAGGGAAAGGGGGACTTGGGGCTTAGAAAAACCCCCCCCCTCCGCCCCGACTGGGGCCCCTGGGTGGGTTGGCCCCTTTTTTTCTTGGGGGGGGCTTTTTCTCCCGGGGCCCCCCAGCGGGAAATGGAGGGAAAGAAAATGGCGATAGTAGTTTTCAGAAGCCCAAGAATCGCTGGGTTGCCCCCCCAAGCCGAGGGGGGTGGCCACGCAACACCGCAGGGCATTTTTGCTGGAAACCAACCATTGGCCTTGTTTCCCAGAACTACCCCCAAAAAAAGGGAGGCTCGTCCCGATGGGAAAAAGGCACTTCCCCCGCTTGGCGTATAGGGGTTTCCCCCGGGACGTCTTTGTACCTGGCGAAAATGGCTTTCGGGGGGTCCCAGGGCAGGAGAGAACCCGGATTTCTTTAAGGAAAACCACCAGGGGAGGGGTGGAGGGGGGGTCCCCCGAAGAAAAGTCATTCCCCGAGCTCCCCGAAAAACGGGGGGAGCATTGATATCCGAAGGGCTTTTACCCAAAGGGACTCAAAGGTTCCCCTCCCCTGGTTTTTTTAAAAACCGCCCCTTCCCCTCATCCCCCCTTTCGGGTTTTAAAAAATGTTTTAAAAGGCCCCCCCCTTCCCCTTCCCCAAAAAAAAAGAAGATTTGGGGGGGCCCTGCAGGGGGTCGAACAGTTTTTCCCTGATCAACGGCCCGTGGGGACCGTTTTTTTCACCGTGAACTTTTTCCCAAAACCCCCGGAAATCTATGGGAGGGGCCCTAAAGGGGACCCCCCCTTTCTTTAACCCAAAAAAGAACCCCGGGACCTGCGGGTGACAAAGGGCTTTTCGGAAAAGAACCCCCCTTCCCCGAAATTTTCCTGGATGTCCCCGGTTTTAAAAACTTTTAGTCTCAGGAAACGACCCGAGGGGAGGGCTCGGCCCCCGAGGAGGGCTGGTACCCGGGAGTAAGGGGCCCAAATTTGGGGAATCCCTATTTGGCGGGGGGCGGAGGAAAAACTTCAGCTTGCCTCTCAGAGAAGACATCAGGTATCCAAATTTTTCGGGCGGGGAACCCGGGGAAAAGGCTCCTGTAGGGTTTTCATGAGAAGGGAAAACCCGGGCGAGGTGCCCCCCAAACAGCTTCCCCCGGGGGGTTGGGCCCCCCAAAGAATCACCTCTCCAGTAAAAACCCGTCCAGGATAGGAGAGTGGAGCCAAAAGCCATGGGATTCCCAGGAGGGAAAAACGCCGACGAGGGCGAAAATCGCACAATAGAAAAGACTTCTTCTTTATGCAGCACCCCCACATGGGGGGGCAGTGGCTTTGGGGAGAAAATGGGTGGTGTCGCTAAGCAACCCCCGGGTGACGGAAGAGATGACAAAACGGTTTTCCCGGGGTACCATGGGAAACCATATTGCTTCCAGAGGACTGGTGTATGAAGTTTCCCCGGGGGAGCCCGGGGAGGGCCCAAAAAAGCCCGGAACCTTTAAAGGAAAAACCCGTTCGACAAAGACCTGCACGGGATCAACAGGCTGGAACGGAGGAGGTTTTCACCTAGGAATGCCTCCCCCCCAAGGGTCCCAGGGGTTTGGAAATCTCCCCCAGGCTTTGGGGAATGATGCTCTTTTGAAGTCCCCCTCCCCCTTTCCCAAAGAAAACGTATATCCCATGCGGGGGCGCTAAGGGAACAGGGTTTATGAGGGGGCGGGGGTCTCTAGGGGGCCAAAAACGCCTTAACTCCCGGGGAGACCCCTTTTTTAAAAGGGAGGGACACCCGTCGGCCCTCGTTCCATGAGAGTTCCGAGGCCAGGTGCGGAACTTTTACCCAGTCTCCCACAGACCGGTTCCCCCCCGGCGAATTTTAAAAGGGGGGGGTTTCCGCAGAGGGTGCACGGGCTGGTTCCTCGAAGCCCTTGCGGGAAATCGGGTGAGAAATGACTGTAGATCCGCCTTTCCCAGGTTTGTCTCTGTCCCAAAAAGGGAAACCCCTGCCAGGGGCCCTTTCCCGGGGGCGGGGGCGGGTCACGGAAAAACCCCCCTTTTGCACGTTTGTTACAGAAATGGTTCGTCAAACGTTTCCCCGTGCATAGGGGATTTGGGTTTAAAAACCCCCCGCAAAAGGGCCCCCGGGTTTTCCGTCCTTTCTTGGACGGGAAACGACAGGCGAAGCTTGAGCCCCCTTGGACCACCGGAAAAATGGGGGGCAGGAAAAAACCACTGGAGCTGGCGAAGGCTGCTGCTGCTGGACGGGACGAGTTTCTCAACATGGTGAAAGCTGGGGGAGTTGCTGGGATCTGTTTACCGGATGCTGAGGGCTGGTGGCAAAAACGGTCGCCAGGGTGGATAACGGCCCCCCTTTGGGGGGATCCATGGCCGATCCTACTGTTACGGGTTTGGGGTGGATCCAAGGACCCCGCAGGCGATGGCGAAAACCCACCCGGGGGTGGAGTCAAGTGGGGCCCCGGGATTCACCCCAAACCCCCCGCAAAGCGGGATGGGTTTTCTGCGGCGGGATCCAAACCGGGGCACTACCATGGCGGGGGTTGCCTCGGTGGGGGGCCAAGGGGGGGCGAGGTACAGGAAAGGCAGGCAGGCTCGTGGTCGGTGGGCAGGGCCCGGGGGTCCCGGCAGGCGGCTTTTTGGTTGTAGACGGTAGACAAGCCGGGGGTCGGGGCAGGCGGCAAGGTTCGTAGGCGGTAAACCGGGAAGCAAGGGTCGGAAAACGGGGAAAGGGAAGACCCGGAACGCTCTGGAACAATTTCCCCCATTTGGGAAAATACAACCCAAAGGGTCCGCAAGGGCCCGGGGGAAGAGGCCGGGGCCCTTAAAAAAGGAGCAGGGGCCCCAAAAAACCCCTTTCCCGGGGCACTGGCCCTTTTAAAAAACCAGGAGCCGGCCGGGCCGCCCTAGGGGGGAGTTTCAAAGCCGGGGGGGCGAAGGCCCAGGCCGGAGCGTGGCTGGGTAAGGGGGGACGTGGCAGGGGCTGCAAAACGGGGGGGACCCCGAACCCGACGTGCGGGAAGGGGGTCCCCGGGAGCGGGGGGGACGGACGGCCTGCGGCCCGGGGGGGTGGGCGGGAGGGGCGTCCGTTAAAGGTATTTTTTCCTTTAAAGTTGGATAAACCCATTCAGCATCCAGGAAAGTGGGGGGGATGCCCCCTAAACTTTTTTCCCCGAACCTAAATTTATTAACCGACAACCCAAAAAGGTTTACAAAACCGTGGGCCATATAGTGGTAGGTACCAGTGTACACAGCACAGTATGCAGCATGAACCTCTTTCGGATATTATAGCGATGGTTTGCAATTCTTCTTTGTTAGTTTTGAATAGTGCAGAGATAAACTTTTAAAACCCCATGGAAATTCTAGTAAATATAAAAAAAAATTTGCCCCTGAAAAAACAATGGGATGTTTCATCTCAAAGTTTTTTTTTAGTTTTAATAGAGTGAAATGTTATAGTGTTCTGTACTATCGATGGACAGAGGTGACGTTGTCTCTGACCACATTTCTTATATTTTTCTTTTTAATCTTATTCTTATTTTTGTTTTCTTTCCGAATAGTTGCCACAATTTCTTTCAAAGTTTTGGCTCGATGTAAGGTTATAAAGAATAATAAAAAAAATTTTATTTTATGACAAGGGAGTATCTGCGCCTAATTGAAATCCCCCGTCTAGCTTTCCAGTTTTAGAGCCAAACCCGGTCAGGCAATTTTTTTTGTAATACAAGCCCTCATATTTTTTACTTGATTCTACCACTACTATACGGAGATCTTTGCTTAGGAATGGCCAATCTACTGCGGACTATAACAAACTCATACCACCGTTGTTTTGGTGTCCTGCCTGCGGTGAGTTGTGCCATCCAAATGCACAACTATACAAGATGAGTGGATTTATATATCAAGGTGCACTGCCTTTTCCACCAAAGATAGCACAATAGGGAGAGCCTGGGTATATTTTTTGTCTTGCATACATCTGTATTGGCCATACAACATTTTCGCCTTTGTCAGCCCTTATCCAAATTATAAGTAAGTGGGGCAGCAGTGGCCAGCCCACGGAAGCCAGAAGTAGACAATAGACAAAAGGCAGAGTATAGTGCAGGTAGGACACAGAGTCACTCTCTCACTGAAAGCCATTGTATCCAGAACGTTCTGGCACTTACTAATGCCAGAAATCAGGCCTAGCTGGGACTACAGTATAAAGAAGACAGTGATGTGAATAAGAATGGCGCACCAGTACTTTGGCACATTTTCAGTCCAGACTTGGTTCTAGCCTAAGATGGTTCTGTTATCTTCTCTGGTAAGGTCTTCTCCATGGATATTGTATATCATTATAAAAACGAAAGAGAAGTGAAAAAAAAGTTGGCTCAGACGAATCAGACAAACAAGTCTCCAACTCGTCCAGGGAAAGAGTGATGTAATGGTCATAATGCATATTCACAACCCTTCATGTTTTATAAGAAGGGCCCTGAGAACACATCCTTATCAGTCTGGCCTACCCCATTGATCCCTCTACTGCTTATCACACACATTTGGGCACTCATAGGCCTATACACTAGGGCATACAGGCACTAGCTGTATATAGATGTACTGCAGGTGGCAGGTTCATCCATTTTTTATTGTAACCACCCCTAATTTATGGAAACTGTCTGGGACCTTGTAAAACTTGGTACTTCCTACACCGTTTGTTTCACCCATTACACCCTAAAGGATTGTAAGCTCTCACGAGCAGGACCCTCACTCCTTGTGCCTCATCTGTAAGTACTTTTAATGTGTAATGTCTGTACGTTTACCCTTGAATTTGTAAAGTGCTGTGGAATATGTTGGCGCTATAGAAATAAAGATTATTATTATATTGAAGAATTCCTGTTGTGTTTCGATTGTTCCACGTTCCTTACTTATTGGCTTTTTGTGGGCTTAGGGATTTTCAGTACTCTTCATACATGATCAGGAACCAAATCCTTCTATGCACTCTATTTATTTTTTAGCTTCATCTTTTTCTAGGAAAGACTTTAGCCAGTGTTCACCCATTTTTATGATGTTTTCCAGATTTTTGTGATATTTATCTCATTCAATTTGCCCTCTCAGAGGTCATTTACAAGTAAGTAACTGTAGCCAATTAATTTTTTTTAAAGGGTTTGAAGGCAGAGAGACCTTCTCCTTGCTTATGTGTTCTTGGTTGTGCCTGACCTAGGTGGTATCATATGATTCACTAATGTCTTTAAAGCAAACTTTCCTCTGTTCCATAAAAAAGTCATAATTCTGCGCTTTTAGCTTGATAATTGTAATATTTCCAGTGCCGCTGCAGCAGTGTCATGGTCACGCTGTCTACAAACCTGCCAATACTCAAAAAACACTTAATCTCTCATAAAAGAGAAAGAAATAGGAGGAGAGAGAAAGACTGTTCATGAGCGCTGATGCTGCTGTGATCACAGGACCTTATCAATCATCATTCTTTTGCAAACAGAAACAATGTAATTTATTTTTCCAGTAAGATGTTCATGTTATTTTAACTGTATCTCTAGATCTGGATCCCATATATTTACTGTTCACTCTTCTTATTAATGATTTAAAATTATATTGGAGTGTGTAGTCTGCATTAAGATACTAAAAAGTACAAAGAACTCATTTTTAATCCTAGCTTGAAAACGTAAATGAACACACTGAGCTGCATAACCTAAGGGGTTTTGAAGAAGACCACTGATTGTAAACTTCAAGAGAAGTTCTTCCATGTCAGCAGGTGCCAATATTTGAAAGAAACATATGAGGGGAAGGAGAAGAAAGAGCGTAGACAGGGTGGCTTTGGTCCTTGATTAGTATAATATTTATAGATAAACTGGTTATGTGGGTAAGAAGTTAGGTTAAACTATAATCTGGCTGAAGTTCATATGACTAAACAACTCTAGGCTTATTTTGGCATTTTTTTAACCAGGGTTTTATGTCTGCAGTAATCATATTCATGGGTCTCGGGTGTGCGGAGGGAAAATAGAAGTTGGAATCATGAGTATATTGTTGGGTGTTGTGTATGTGTATGATAGTTGGGGAATGGGTGAGTTATATTTAGAAGAGTGTGGCGGGGGGGGTGGATTGGGGTGTAGGCGGGGAGTTGTATATGTGTATATTGAGATAGGAACGTGATTGAAGATTATTTGCTTACAACCACCATTGATTTGCTACTTTGATAACTTCCATGTGCTTACCCAATGGCTTGTGTATGGGGTGGTGACTGGAAGGCCAGATTGGTGTTTTTTAATCATCTCTGTCTTATTTTTTTATTTGCTTGCGGTAGTAGTGAGGGTGTGTATTTGATTACTGTGTAGGAAGAAAGATAGAAAATTCTTTGCTCTAGGCGTGGCGCCCTCCTGGCCCTGGAACGCGATGGGAGAGGTCGGGTGGGTTCTGGCTTTAACCATTTAAGAACCAAGGCCTTAATTACCTAGCTACATTTTTTCAGTTCTTACGCCTGCCTTCTCGCATCATGCGTTATTTATTAAAACTCTACGATTTTTCTAATTTTTTCCAATTGACGCAGTAAGTCTCACGTTTGTGTGCCGAGAACTTGTTTTTAAGCAGGATAAATTTGTTATTTTTGACAGGGTAGTTTGAGTATAGTTTTAAAAAAGAATACAACTTTTTTTTTTAAAGTATTCTATAACTTTTTGGGAGAATGAACCATAAATGGGGGAAAAACATTTTTACCATTTATAAAATTTATCCCTTAGAAATACCTTCTGTATGCTAATACATTACATTCTGAGTCTTGGAAAAATGGGACACAGGCTACTGTAAGGGCAAAACGGCTGTGCCCTCCCCTAACAGCAGCCTTACATCATACAGACAGCCCTGCGGATTGTTCTAGGTCCTCAGTGACTGACTGTGTGAAGAATTCCAGAGGCTTCTATCAGGCCACAGTGGGGAATCCCAGGAGAAGGGTTAACACCCAACTCGACTAGCCCGAAACGCCCTGAAAGAAAAAAAGTAGTTAATGACCAAGAACATTTTTTTTCAGTTTTGTCCTCCTCCTTGCGTTTTCAAACATTTGTAACTTTTTATTTTTCAATGACACAGTTGTATGAGGCCTCGTTTTATTTGAGACGAGTTGTACTTTATTGGGGTATAGTTTAAGTTCACTTATAAATAACTGCAAAATTTCTTTCAATATTTGAAAAAAAAAATTTTGCTTCTTTTTTTTTTTTTTTTTGCACCATTCACAATTCACATGTAATAACTTGTTAGATTAATTCTACAGAGTTATTAAGGTCACTGTGGATACCCTAATATGTGTAGGTTTTTTTGTGTGTGTAACGGATGTACAATTATTTTGTATTAAATATTTATTTTTATTTTATTATTTATTTATTTTTTATTTTTTTTTACACTTTTTATGTTTTTTACGTTTTTTTCTTAAATCCCATGAAGGGAGAACAATGTTACTTTTTTTTTTTTTTTTTTTTACACTTAGCAATGTTTTAGAATATTCATATATGCTATACATTGTAATCTGTGTCAGTCTGACACAGGCAGTGATCAGGGCACAGGGAGCGGAGGTTTCCAAAACTCCGATGTCTGCAGCGACGCCAAAAGACGGCGCTGCAGACGAACGACCTGCACCAGCCAATGTAAAAAAAAGACAGGTGGGATCGGTCGTTTAAGGAGGTTTTTAAACAATTTTGAAATGGCACAGGGCAGCAGGACTAATTTCACTTTACTTCAGCTACTGGTTATCTCTATATAATCTCATTACAAATAATAGGTAATGACATAATGATTGCTCATTTGTTCTCTCGACAGTGATAGATAAGGCCTGACCACTAGATCAATAGGCAGTGACCAGCAATACATGTAAGGAAAATTGAGTAATCTTTTTCTAGCTGAAGAGGTTTCTTGGTTTCTTCTCACTTGCCAGTTGCTGCCGATATTACTTACATTTTTCAGACCACAGCCGGCCAATTTAGCAATCCTCTCACTGTTGTGCTATCAGCGCTCACAGAAGGGAAGTCAGAAAGAGTATTGTGTATAGGGGAACTTTACCAACCAATCCAGCCACACAATTTGAAAAAACAATCCTTATAACAGTTGCAAAAGAAAAATGTTGATGGTAGTCTCTTTAGTATAGTTATTAGTGTTGAGCGATTATAATCGACAAAGTTGAAATCGGCACGGTTTTTAGGTTGATCGGAATTTCCGATTCACGCTGATAAAAATCGGCGCATAAATCTATTAATATCGCGCCATTTTCGGCACACTTCCTGTAATTTTGGCGGCCAGCAAATCAGCTTACAGAATAGAGCAGGGTGGAGGCTAGTGTGCGACAGTCTATGATTTGTACCGATAGTTTGTTTGATGAAAAACCTTACAATTCCTAAGTCCTATTGGGAAGTTGTAAATCCCTGGCAGACTGAAGGCAAGAACCCCTGTTGATTTTGGGTCTTTCGGTTTCTTCCAACAGACCGCATTTCACAGGTATCTAGCTAGAAAACATTTCAGTTTCTAATCCTAGTTGGCTGTAGGAAATTAGTAGAGGGAATTAAAGAATAGCTGTCGATTTGTCGTCTTTTATACGAGACTGTCAAAACTCTTCCATACCTTCTTTTTCTTTTTTTTTTTTAACATACATGGAGTAAACTTAACTCTGCAGAGTACGATTAATAATACAACGTGGGGCACTGTCCGGCAGCGTGGTGCCGGATAAAAACAATATATGGACAGAATAAAATATTTTATAAAACTTTACATAACATGGAAAAAAAGTTGCAAACACCAGCCAACCAAAGGGTTTTTTAGCAGCCAAAAGTTCCAGGTGCCCATGAATGCCATCGTGAGTTCTGGGGGTAGACACCATCCTGGACCCATGTGCATCTACTTGGAGTCTCTTCTTGGCCTCAGGATCCTTGCTGGGGTACTGGTTCACTGAGGTGTAGGTGTCCTTGGGATGAGGTGAGGTATTATCTGGTGTGGGAGCCTGGTCAAACTGATCGCCCCACACTGGTAGGCAGGTGTACCTGCTCCAGAATGGGCCACCACCTTGCCAGTCAAGTCCTATCAGGCTGTGGGCCAGTGTAAGAAGCTGCGGGCCTCCCCAATTGTGCTTTGCAGGAGAAAAAGGGAATAGAGCATGTGGATAAATCAAGTCCCCTTTTGATGGGGTCAGGGTCGCATGGGTTTGGGTCCTGGGGCCCAGTTTTCAGGGGCGTGACTTCTGTCCATCTTTGTCTCTGTGGTAAGACATCTTTATGCTGGAGCTGGCTGGCAGGTTATCTATGGCATGTGGGCCGGGTAAGGTTGTCCGGAATTTGCAGATGCTCACTTGGCTGCTCGAGCACCATTGGGGTGGCTCCTTCAGGATGGCATGGAGGTGGAATTGAGGCAAGGTAATCTTCACATGTCAAAAGTAATATGGATATTGTCTACTGCTTGGCAGTCCCTCTCCATACCTTCTTAAACTGTTTAATCTTTCTGAACATGGAGCTGGCGAAAATGGAGGTGGTAAGCAAGCCAAAGAGGGGGGTGGACATTGGAGGTAGAGGTACGAGAGAAGGTGACTCCCTTCCTGTGCTGGCGACAACACGCCCAGGCAAGTCGGATCGTCGATTGCAGGACGTCAGGCCTGTCATCACTGGGATCAGGGGTGTGGGATAGTGGGCAAACCTCCCTTGGTTTTCCCAAGTAAAATCCAACTTATGACAGTTTGTGAAATATTTCTTGTATTCTACTGTTTGGCCACAAGATGTCGACTATGTCCAGTTTACAGTATATGCAAAATGAAGGGACATGGTATGAGTCTTTGGCACATTGTGTGGGCAGCCATTTTAGAAGCGCCTGCTGAGATTCAGAGGAGAACAGACTGAGACAGAGGACCTGAGCTAAAAAAGGAAAGCAGGATTCAACAAGTAGCTTCCAGAGACAGGGGAGAGAGCTGACTGTCCATACAGACGCCCATCGCAGAGACGGAGCGAGTGAGAGAGAATTCCTGGCAGGAAGGACATGCTGCCAGGATCTAGAGGACTGTCTTCACCGGACCCATCCACTTCATCCACAAAGGATCTGCACCTCGACGGACGGAAATTGCCGGGCCATCTTTAGGTACTCTCCAGCGCGATGGTGCAGCCAACGATCGCCTCAGGACCTGTTGAGGGGAAGGCCTGATATAGTTTAGTCAGTTTAGGCTCAGTTACAGCGCCCAAAGGAGGGTCTTCCCAATATACATCCCTCCTGTTTAGGACGTGGAGAGTTTGCTATCGCACTCAAATTCTGCTATTGAACTAGCGTTCATCTCGCTGAGGGAAAAGTTGTGTAAATGTGTGTTTTAGAGGGGGGGAATAGTGGGTAAATCATTAAAGCTTGTGTAAGCTGCTGTGCCTGCACCCACCGATCCCCGCCAACTGCCACCACACACAATTGATTCCTGTTGGCGCTTAACGGTTGATTAAGAAGGTTAAGGGGTTATCGGCTTACGAACCCCCCAATGGTTAGGTAAAGTTTCCGGGGCATCCAGAGGAGTACACTTCTGGCGGCGACGCTTTGCAGGAACAGCGGGGATCCCAGGATACATATTTGTTAATTTGGTGTTTGGCGGGATTCTGGTTCACAATCTAGTTCAAGAAAATTCAGTTAAAAACAAACCGTTTTTTTGAGCTGGTTCGTTTGTTTGGAGTCGTGTTCTTGCTCCTGACTTCTGATGTATTCCAGGAGGAAAAACATGCCCTCGGTGATCAGCTTACAACTTGGCGAATCTTTGCAGGATACCAGCGAACCCACAGTTATGGATGGAGCTGCGGCAGGAGATCATCAGTTCCCCGCGGTCAATGGCGCCGGCCCAGGGAGCCCAAGCCTCTAGGTTTGCCCCCATCAATACCCCCCCAAGTGAGTTATGTCCCTTAGGGCCACTATTGAAATCCTCTCCAAATTTGACGGGGAAAAAAAACATGCACTTGCAGAGACTGGACTGAAGGTACGTAGCGCAGTTAAAATATAGTAACTTATGCTCCGGAACTGGGGGCAGAGATAGCCCTGGGGGCCTTGGAGAGGGAACGTTAGGCCGGGACAGTTAATGGTATGCGGCCCCCGGAGAGGACCGAAGAGAGGGACATGCTGGAGCAGAAAATATTCTCATTTGTTGGACAGGGCCCTCAAGGGGGGTATGTACCAAAGTGGTGTTGCCCAACTGCGGAAGTTACTTCTTCAAGTCCGGCCACTAAGAGAGGGTGAGAACCCTCATGCAGTACTCTAATGCCCTGCAGGAAAAATTGAATGAGATAAGGTGGTGAGACCGAGTGGCTATGGGGGCCTTTCCTGAATAGATAAGCTACTAAGAGACCAGTTTCATTTGTGGGGCTGTACCAATAAAACCTTACGGGACAAAATTGACCAGAATGACGGCCTGACCTGACTGTTTACAGTGTCTACTCTAGCCGCTGTAGAGGGGAAGAGGAACCTATGCCCCTAATGGTAAAAGGCCGCCCGGTGAGTTAGTAAACAAGCAAGCAGAGAAACAACGAGTCTTTAATCGATGTGGTCAGGCTTGTCGAACGCAGAGTTAAGAGAACTTCGGCTCTTGAGGTGCCCGATGAAGGCAGGAACGGCCCACAAGCTCCAGAAAGTAAAGAAAGAATTGACTTCAGGCTTCCCCAGCCACCCCTTTCAGAGCAGCCTCCTCCACTGAGCGGGTTCCTGCCGCACAAGACGGTCCACCAGGGTCGTGCAGAGAAGGTCTAGGGGGCCCCCTCTGCTGGGCTTGCCAACAGTATGGCCACTTATTGCCAGAGAAGTGTCTTCGAACGTGTATAGGGTTTGTAAATCGTGGAACCGGGGGAGATTAAACTACCGACCGCGTGCCAGCTAGCTGGGGACGTTACTGCGTGTGGTGCAACAGAAACACCAATGGCCCCATGCGTTGAGGGAGTACGATCTCTTTACGCCCCAGTAGTCTGTTATGGAAGCAGACGCTAGAAGGCAGAAAGGTGCACTGTCTAGTGTTACTGGTAAAGTCACCGAGGTGTAAACCCTGATGCCATTGGAGTTCTTTGAGAGACACTTCGGGGGCACATGATGGAGCCAGAAGATGGCAGACGTCATAAGGCTGACGGCTGCCAAACATGGCTGAGCCTGGGATTGACAAGGGATAGTTTGGATAGCTGGTCCGCACCCTGTTTGCGACAAGACATTGGCAAGAAGTGAGTTTCGTGCTGGTGGGATCAACCCATCCAATGAAATAGGGCGGAGTGGAGTGTGATCCTGGGCATGTGAACGTGCTCCGAGACCCTGGAATCACCACCTCTATGCGCCAAAAACAGGGGCCAAAATAATTGGCAGGATGGGCCACCACTCACCGGCCCACTAAGAAGGTTATACGAAAGATGGTGAGGTGTGCAGTGCTGCAGGAGAAGGAGCCCCAAATCCGCGTCGACCCCATTGGGACTGTGGGAAGGGGAGAAAACGCCCCGATCAAGATCCCGCCACATGACACGAAAAAAAATATTGATGCTGCCGGTGGCGAACCAGACTGGAAGTTGATTGGGGCCTGGAAAGGTCTTGGTTGAACCAGTCTCACAGGAAGGAAGAGTCAACAGAAAGCCGACAATGCGCTTTAGACTTGGGCCCTTATGCCACTGTAGTGATGTAATGAGGGGATGTGTACCCGTGAGATCGTGCCTCAACGTCGGTCCATGGACAGCGATGCCCCCCCCCCCCCCCCCCCCCCCCCCCCCCCAGTTGACCATTCCTGCGAATACCCTACTAGCCGATAGACGCAAGTACATGTTCCTGCCGAGAAGATATCTCCCGGCGTTAGAGGGCGTCACGTTTTCATATGGCCCGACAAAGAGGTCTGGCCTGGACTTTGCAGTGGGGTCCAGAAGGGCGAAAAGGCATCTCCGTCGCGCCCGGGGCCGGGAAATGTTGGATGCGTATGGCCTGCCTCACCCATCCCACCCGCTTTTCATTCGCTCTTTCTACCAGTGGAATTATGGCTATCACGATGGGAATTGACCACAGGACCCCCTGACCTCCAGGGCATATATCTGCTAGCAATTGGTATAGTTTACAGAAGGGGTATTCCATGGTGGCGTCCTCGAGTAATTGGAATGAAGACTCTCATCGGGTGCGCTCTGTCTGTTGTCCTTACAAACAACTACGCACTATGAGCACAATTCCTCCACATGGGTTGATTCCCAGCCCACACATACCAGGAAACGTTTGAGTTTACGCACAATTCCCCAACCCAAAAATTTTAATCTACCGCACATGCTTAATGATCATTGAAGTGGGCCAGCTAATGCTGGATGACAAGATCGGTTATAGGTGCGAGTGAGTCCTTGGTGAGTAAATTAAGCTTGAGTCAAAGGTCCCCTGGGAAGAGCCGTACCCACACAGGTGAGGCGGTGATAGCAAGAGGCTGGATCTCCTGTGCCGAAACTAAAACCACTACAAGACATACACTCAACCCCAAAAAATAATAAAAAAAAACCCCGAAAAAATAGCCTTCGGGACAATTCTAAGCCCAGAGATCTCATGTTCTGAAAATCTGGGTAACGAGCTAGTCACAAAAGCGGTGCAACATAGGAGGGATTGCTGGGCATACCAGTGCTGGAGTACCCTAGTCAAATGGACGATAATGACCCCTCCTAGCTGCCCGATACTCATTGAAGAGTCAGCTACGTGTCTTCTTTTATCTCCGCTCGTAGCGCTTTCATGCATCACATAGTTCGGCTCTCTCCTCTTTCTCTGACCCTCGACAACCTGGCCAAGCGGAGCGAATACTGCGAGTCATCTTCGCGTCACCTCTAGTGGCCTTCTGAGACCAGCGAGTCTAGGGGCAAACACAGCTTTCACTTTGCTCCATTATGGGTACCTCCCTTTCGAGTTCCAACTCGGTGCTCCGTTCTCTCTTTTCGGGATTTCCAAAACGCCCATAGCGGACTTTCCAACGCGCGCCCTCGCATCGAAGCTATTGCTGATGGTGCGCGATCTTCAACTACTCGACTCCTACATTACGTCCAAGTATGTCTTGATCCTTACCTGGACAGATGTAGTGAGTCCTGTACTATTAACGGGAATTCGTTCCCTTTGCTTCATGGACCATATTCAAGACAAACTGAACGGCATCAGGGTCAGCCCAGGTTCGGGAAGAACTGGACTTAACGCTGAGTATTCAGGGGCCTCTTTGCAAAGATCTCAAGACTTATGAATTGCCAGCTCCTTCCATGCTGCGAAATGAGTACTTGGTCTGAGCATCCCTAGTGGGCTCACTCGGATAGCGCCGTTCCCGGTACAGCCTGTGGCCCCTACCCCTCGTACAGCCGCTGTCCCTTGAGGGGAGGCAGTCTCCTCGAAACTGAGCACCTCGTTACTGCATGACCCTACGTCCGTTCAATACGAGGAGGTGTGACGTTTTTCGGTCCTTTCCTGGGCAACACTTTGCCTATCTCTGGCACTTTCTTCCCCTTGTTTGCGCTGCTACGTTTGTTCCTCATTTTCCCTGGGGTCCTGTATGATGACAGTATTCATCACGTGAGGCCGACTGGTTTCTATATTAAAGCAATATTAGGGATGCATGTTAGTTATTGCATTCTGCAAAGGGACGTATTTGATGTGTGTAAGCTTCATGTATGTAGTGCGAGTTGTGTTTGTTATCTGCTTGCTTACCGGGCCCGGCTTGATCTGGTGCGGTGCGCTGCTAGGTATGCAACTATGGAATGCCAATTGGCGCATTTGAAACGATGTAATGGAGTTAATTGACCTGCCTCCACATTGTGACGTGCAGATGGTGGATTTGAAGGGATATGGCTAGCAGCGCAATAGCTGAGACGTGGCTGAGGAGTGGGGAACGCAAAGAATTCTTTCAATGTGGGAACTATGTAGAGGTGCGAAACTCGTGGCTCTTTGATGTGAGGGAGGGGTCCTCAGAGGGGCTAGCCATCAGAGCCAGTAGTGGCTCGATTTATTGTTAAAATATAGAACAGAATGCAATGTACATGGTGAAGTAGAGAAACGGGTAAGAGCGAGGACGCTGACCAAGATGACTCCCAATTTTCGGACGTTTATAGGAATGCATTAGTCTTGAGAGGAAGAATCTGACAGTATGACTCGAATACAGTGTCATGGACACCTCATCTCTCGTGGAACATGTGTTAAACTCTTCTCATCAGGCCTCGGCCGTACTGTCAGCGTGTCTTATTGGAATGAATTAAGTGGCTCAGTAGAAATTGACATAGATATAGGCGAAGTGCTTTATGGGATGATAATCTAGTGACATGACCACGCCGTCTCAGGTGCTAACAGCACACGTTAAACATGTGTGGCGATTGAAACTCTGCAGTCACGTAAGCGACTAGTCAGCTGATTATGTAGGGAGGGTTTGAGTGGGAATTGGTCTCTCATGCTTTCATTATTTAGGAAGATTGAGTACGTGGCCAAGATGGTCCACAAGTGGCTCCTAAGTAGTGGGAGATTTCTTTGTTTTTCCCAGCCGTATCCCCTATATGATAGCCATGAGCGAATTTGATTAAATGAGATGGCGGGGCCTGTCCAATGAGCGAGAAACGCGCATCTTGAGTGCTGTGTAATGTGACACCTAGTCTGCTTAAATTCATTCTTGGGTGAGCCACGCGGTACCTAAATAAACCTAGGTACTCAGATGTATGAGACCCCGGACCAGTCCCAGGAATGCCCGAACTAATTCCTTCCTCGAGTAGTGAGAACGTTACAACCCGGCCTTGTGAGGAGGAGTCCAGATGATCCTGTGGTGTACGGAACATCAACTCCACCTTACTGGGGCAAATCCCGATCGGGGCGAGTCGGCCCCGCCTGTCCCGGGTGTATGTTGAGGTCGCGGTTGCAGCGCTGCGCATTGGCGACTGTACCACCGCTTCCGGAAGTGCACTCACCAAGTGACCCACGGTATTTCTGTACTCCATGATGAGGTTCGGCCTTGCCCTGGAAGCAGCTATGCTGCCGTTTCATGAGAGTTGGCTGGAATTTTGTTTTTGGCCCCTTGATCTTAAAGCCCCGGAAGGTCATGAAGGGTTGGGTTGCCTCGATTAGTCGCGTTCCAACGAACCTGCCGCAGCGTATTCTGAAGATGGAGCGTCATATCACAAACGAAGGTTCGGCGGGCAGCTTATAGCCTCGAGACCACATGTTACTATGACATCGTCCACGGTCTAGATCACGCACTTTGTACATCGGCAAGTGAAGATCCCCGACGGGAGGACGAATGCTCTCATTCAGCCGCTGGAATGTAAAGCGCTTGGGGTGTGGGAAAAGCCCAAAACGGCAATCCGAGTGTTTTGGAGGTAGTTTTCATCGTAGGTGAAGTCCCCATAGGCAGAAAGTGGATTCTCATACGAGATCGCGCTTAATTGCTGTTTTGCCCTGATAGCACCCTCTTCAAGTAATCTCAGGTCCCAACTTCAGGATACCTAGCCAAGTATCCAGCTGGCCAGGGTCTTGAGGGATCCGAAAAACGAACTTTGCCAATGGGTGATCTTGTTGTTAACGCGCGATAACCAGCGACCATTCTTCGAATCCTGCAGGTGAAAAAGCGGGATAGGTCATCATGAATGGTCTCGAGGTCTATGATGCTAAGAACCACAAGCTTCCTGATACGTCTACGCCTAGAACTCTGAGAGATACTCGGACCTCTCTCAAGCCAACTCTGATCTAAGCTCAGTTGTGTTAGTGTTGCGCAAGCTATGTGACGGCAAAACCAAGGGGCGGCCCAGGGACTTGATTGACCTCTCTTGCGTAACAAGTGTGCATGACGTTCTCTAAGAATTTGTTCGATCTCTATCTGTGCAGACCTGGGGTCTGGGGAAATCGCTTATGCGTGAACTTCACTCTGCTTGCAACGTCGTGTTGGGGCTTTTTTTGGGTTGTCAGCGTAGAAGGGTGTGTTGGGTCCTGCTCTACTCGTTTGTTCTCTGTGATGGGCGTGTCTATGGGGATTAAGGCAGTCACCTGTTGGGGAAATCTCATAGCCGCATCGCTGCCAAATAGTAGCGTGGGCTTGTGGAAGAATAGACCAGTTACTGAGAACAAGACTCACGATAAGCTGTCTTTGCACATTATGTCTTACTAGAGTTTGAAAGACGCCTCAATGCGACATCTCCTCAGCCGTAGGGTATTTCTTTAGCCATGATAGGTGACTGTTGTTGCCCCTGGAGTGTCAGGGTTGCATGTGTGGTCCACCAGGGTAAATTCTCCAACTATGCATTGCCATAATCTCTAAATAAACTCGGTCCCATTTCGAAAGGAGCTATTCCGCCGTCGGATGGGTCTTCGCCCACCTTATTGTGACCCTCTCCTTTGCCCATCTCAGAAAGCAGTATAAAGATACCAAAAGGCACAGAGTACCAGGTTTTCTTAGTCGGTAGTGACACAAGTATGAGAGTATTACGTGAGAGATCACGGCCTGCTAGCTCGTGGTTAGTTAAATATGCTTTCACGTGTATCTCAGAGGAAGCTTAAAGAGGACGTCCGGCTAGTTGGGTATGTCTGCAGGAATGGTATCAGAACTCGTATACTGATACCAAAATGAAACCGAGTTTGAGAGACACGTCTATCTGAGTGTTTAGCATCAGACAGTACGATAGTAACCCTGAATAGTACTACCCACCGTTTTGTTAGTGTGTGCAACTTATGGGCCAAAGCTGTAAGTAGGTAAGGTTTATATAGATGTATGTGATATGAGGGAGGGCACTCGGGAGAATTAGGGACTGCGTGGCCGGTGTCAGTAAGGACAAGGGTGATACTGGGGGGCTGAGTTCGCCATAGCCTGCCTCTAGCAGTAGACTTCGCCACCATGCTAGTAGATGCGAAGGGTGGTCTCGTGGGACTTCCCTCAACCAAGTAGAATATCTGGACTGATAGGCAAGAAGCATTATGTGTCGCTGTCGTGGCGGGGGCCGGATCGTGATCGAGGGCTGTTCTCCTTCACTAGTGCTGCGCTGCATAATGGGGTGCTACCGAACGGATGTGGAGCGAGCTCTTCTGAAGACGGCTGCCTTAGCTATATTCACCGACCATCTTCGCATCGACTAAGCAGACCATCTCTTAGTGACGGCAGCCGTATGCAGTGAGAGGTCACGACGGAGTGGCGCAGCACTAGAACCAAATTTGACACCAAGTGTTTTGATAGAGTCCCCACACCTGGGCTTGGCCACAGTAGGGCTAGGTCGATCCAGATGCATATCCACATCGGGAGACGATGCAGTCTAAGTCCGCACCTCAGGATACCTTCCACTTGTGCGTCACACCGCTAGTTGCGCTGGCAATGACATTCTGGAATCGGGTGCATCACACTCAGCACAGGTAACTCTAGGCAAAAAAATTTAAGCCTTGCACAATGGTACATAGTAGGGCCTTGCACCTCAGGAAACGTGGAGGATCTCGCGAAACTGTACTGCGAAATCACAAACCTATACCCTTGTCACATCATAGCCTCAACCATTGTTAGGGCAGCCGTACAGCCTTATGACAGTCTGCCAGTTGGATTATGGCTCACATCACTGCTGACCCGAGCAGTGTTACCCGCGTCAACACACGAACCCTTCGGGGGTCCCATACTCTAAGGGGTGTCGGGCTACTATACTGTCCCAGGTTCCTAAATAGAGACAAAGGGAAAACGCGTTCTGCCTTTAAGCCTCTGCCCTTCCAGTACAGACGCCCTAGCGAGAAGCTATCTGGGACGCGCAGCACGACTGTAAAAGATGTGCCGTATAACTCCTTCGTCGTCATAAAGGCGCCTTGCGCTTTCTGCCTTGCAACCTCTCTGGCTCAGGGTACTCTATCGCCACATGCCGAACTAGCAGCGCGACGCAGTCTGCGGTCCTAAAATGTCTTCCCGGTTCGTTGATTAACGCTGGTTACTACCCATTTCACGTCCATTGGGTACCGGTCATCTCAGGCCAAAAATATAAAAAGATTATACAGAAAACGACCGATAAAACTCGTTGGCCAAGCCCAGAAGCTATGAAGCGCCGTAGTGCACACCAGATATGACCTGGGCGATCCTGCACAACCGGAGTGGACGCCTAAACAAGTTGCACGGCTGGTTACCGCAGACTTGTGCAGCTAGAAACTATGAAATAGGGTGTCTCGTGAGCGATAGCAGCAAGTCAGAATATATGTGAGCTGTGTGGCCAGTTCTGCCATTGACAGTCTGCGAGGTAACCGTTGTCATAATTAGAAGAAGTTCTCTTAACTCTTGTCTCGTAAAGCCCTGGACAACAACTGAGTTAAAGTTCATATGTTCTCTGCGCGCAGCCTGGCCTTGGGTCAAACTACTCACGGCACGCTATCAATGCCAATTATGGGCTAGGTTTCCGTCCAGTCGATACCCTTGAGCGTAATCGATCATAATGGCACACAGCGGACAATCCCGTCAGATATTAGGTTGTTCACGCTGGGGTGTAGGATAGTTTTTTAAAAAAAAACAGTAAGAGAATGGCTAGTCCACCGCAATTCGGGTACAAATTTGGTCCCTCGTAAGGCGTTTTAATTTCTTGTACAGCGCCTCCACTAACGCAGCAAGCTCGGTCAATAAGTCTCAGTATGCTTATATCTACGATAGGTCACAGAGCGAAATAGTAAGGGCCCCCACGTAGTATCGCACACAGTCGTTCTCACCAGCATGTGTTCTCATTCAATTTATTTCCTGCTGCCGGTCCACGGCAGCTTGAGAGGTCACTTCAATCGAGGATGCGTGCCATACGCCTAGCCTTTTTCTTTGTGGCCGGTTTGAAGAAGTAAACATGTTCGCAGTTAAGCTACCACTTTATGCGTTACACCACCACTTGGGCTCGCTGTCTCAGATCACATCAGAGTGGAGCACAATATTTTCTCCAACGCAAATTGTGTTCCCCTCATCGGTGCTTGTGGCCGACACCATTACGTGTGCGCCGAAAAGTCCCTCTCCAAGGCCCCCTAGGGCTATCGGTATGCCCACCAGTTCCGGAGTAAGATTAAATATTTTCAAACTTGCGCTACGTACCCTTTCTGTCCAGTCCTGCTGCTGTATGTTTTTCCCGTCAGAGCATTGGGGAGGCGATTGCCAATTGTGGCCACATATAAAAAGGCCAGACTTAACTCAAAGTTCGGAGGCCGGGGGTATTGTGGGGGCACCCTTGAGCTTGGACTTCGATGCGGGTGCCCGGCGCCAGACATTGCGACCAGCGCGGCACAATGACATTCTGGAGGTTAGCCAGACAGAGTAAAAGAAGATCAATTGTCCTGCCGCAGCTCCATCCACATGTAAGGCCACACCGATCGGCTAGCTATCATGAATAAGATTACGCCAAAGGTGAGAGAGACTTGTATCAGCTGAATAGCAACATCCAGAGTGGCAGTGGAGTTTTGATACACAGCGATGACAGTCGACGAAGATCACGCAGACACAAGCAAGAATACGAAGCTCCAACACCAGCACTCCAACAAACGGTTTGCTTTTACTGAACTTTTCATGTCGAAGCACAAGATGTGGCTGAACAGATCCCCATAACACAAATTTAGCAAATATGTATCCTGGGAGGTCTCGAATCCAGTCTGTGCTGCGAGTAGCGCACCGCCGCATCAATGAAAAGGCCGTAGTAACTCCTCTGGATGCCGGTAACTTTATGTCGCTATGTACCGAGTTGCGGAGTTCCTGGATCGATGGGGCCATCTGCCAAGATCATACCCCAGGCTGTCCTTCTTACAGAAAAAGGAAATTGTAAGCCGACAGACAACGCTAGGCACAGATGAATATCGATTTGGAGTGTGTGGTGGCAGGTAGTGGATCAAGACACAAAGGAGAAAAGTCCATAGGAACAAGTTAGGGCCAAAGGCCACAGACCGTAGAAGCAGCTCGCGCAAAACAGCTTAAGAAAATATAATGTAGCACCAAGTTGAGAACTATTCACCTTCCCCCCAAAACACGTATGGTATACAACTGACTTACCCTCAAGCATTGAAACCAGTTCCAAATGCTAAATGGGTGCGACTAGCAAAACTCTCAAGTCCTAAACAGAGGAGGTATTTGCGGGAAACCCCTCATTTGCGCCTGTCAACTGCAGCCTACGTGCACCACACTAAAACTTCTCATCAGTGACATTGCTAGTCACAGTAATGAGCTTCGTTGGCGTGCAATGCATCCCGCTAGGAGAAGTCACTCCATATAGAGGACGCAGAGAGCTCGTGGGCAGCGACAATGAGCTGTTACGTGTTGTGCCTGCTCTCAAAAGGTGGCGTTGATCTCTTGTGGATGAACGTGGATGGGTATCCAGGCCCATCCGCAAAGCACAAGCATAGTCGAGGTGTCCTAGAAGATCCTGGAGAGGCACAAGCTCTATTGGGATGCGCATTCACATCAGTTGACTTGTCCAGGATTGTCTCTCTCTCTAGCTCTCTGCGGGTAGGCGAGCAAGAAAACGCCATGTTTGTGAGACAGGTTCCAGGCTGTGCCCACTAGGTCTCTGGAACCACAGATCGTGGATGAAATCTGCGTATGGTACCATTTGCGCTGTAGCTCAGTCTCTGTCTCAGTCTGCTGGTTCTCCTGGCAGTCTATCGAATCTCCGCACAGCTTGCTAATATGGCTTGCAACATGTGCCAGGACTCATACCCATGACACTCATTTGCAGGTCAGCTAGATACTTAGAGAAAAGCTCGGCAAGCTCTTAGGTAGCCAGCATACATCTTGTGGCCAAAACTAGAGAGGAATACAAAAGACGAGATGGCTAAACTATTATGATCACGTACACATACTGTGACATGAATTGTATCTGGTTACTTGGAAAAACCAGGGAGTTATAGTCCCACTATTCACCCACACCACTGACCCAGTGATGTACAAGGCCGTGCGCACATCAAAGACGGCTCCTGCAATCGAACAAGATACGACGGCTGTGCGTGTTGTCTGCCAAGCACTTGGGAAGGAGCACCTTCTCTGGTATGACACGATAAGGCCTATATCGTCCGTCGTCATGTGACCCTAAACTCCATGACCTCACAAGTCTTTAGCTTGCATTACCACCTCCATTTAGTTCCATGTTTCAGGAAAGATAAACATTTAAGAGAATTGGTTATAAGGGATAGGCGACACGCCACCGATAGCAGGCTCAGACAGACAAGCCACTATGCCAAGGATTGCACACTTTTGAACATAGTTGGTAGCAGATTAACCTCGCGACCTCAATGCCACCCTCCAAGCTGCCATGATCCGATGGTAGCGGAACGCAACCCCAAGACTCTACCGTGGCTAGCAACATTAATGAGCCAAGTTCCTGCTGCAGAGCGAGCATCTGCAAATGGTCCGGTGACAGAACATAATATGCCGAACCCCTAGGCACAGGCAAGATGACCTGCTGCAATGCGACAAAGCTATCCGAAGACACAAAGAAGATGTCTACCACATCGATGATCAATGAGTGAGACCAGAATGTCACCCCCTGTTATACCTGGTGATGACCCAGGACCCTCCAACCCACCGATAACGTACCCCTGACCCCTCAACATACGGGGATGTGACTTTAGTGCACTATGCGGTCTTTCTGCACGCACAACTGGGCATGAAGGCCGCCAGCCCTTCTTAACTGCCCACTGCCTGATAGGACTTGGACTAGCGCCAAGGGCTCGCCAGGCTAGCAGCTTAGATCCAATCTATCTCAGAAGCGAAGGCCGCATGACACCGCACCAGTGTGCAGGCGGCATAGGGGACATCATGGAGCACCCGATATACCAGGTAGATGTCGTCACCTCTGAACCTTCGAGGAACTCTACACCTCAGGATACCAGACCCTTCAGCAAGGATCCCTGAGGCCGCAAGAAGGACAAGGTAGCATCGATAGGCACCATGCGGAGGCCCAGGCATCGTAGTCAGTACCACCAAGGAAACTCACAAATTGAGGGATTCATGTGGGCAGCGGACTGCTGGCTAGCTTTAAGGTGCGCACCCAATTGTGGCAGCTGACTGAGACTGTGGTTTAGACTAGCTACTTTCATAGTTATGTTTAAAGGTTCCTAAAGAATTTCTATTCTGTCTGTATATAGTTGGTATTTATATCACGGGGACCTCCCAATAGCTGGGCCATCCTGCCCGACGCAGTGCCCAGCACTCTGTATTCATTATTATCGGTTATGACTGATCGTAAAACGACTTGAGGTACTCACCGAATCGTTAAGATAAAGGCACAAAACTAAAGAATGGAACACAATGTAATTCTGGTTATGGCAAGTAGTCTTGTTGGTACAGTCTCAGTATTACATAAGTAGGAGCAACTAACAATCATCATCGGACGTATTCTATGAACAAATCCCCGTCCTATAAGGTGGGGGCTTCACTCACTCAGCAAAATAGGAACTTAGTATGACGCATATGGAACAATGTTTCTAGCGAATTGAACCCGCGTTGCGAGTAACTGCAGGTCTGTTGGAAAAGAACCCTGTAAGAGAGCAGAAATCTAACGAGTGCTTTCTCTAGCCTATCAGCGCTCACCAGGCCCAGAGGATCTTCAAACGTGCCCCAATAGGATCGTAGAGGATCAAATTGAGCATAGTTTATCAACAAACTAAGTGGAACAAAATCTATGGACGTCGCACACTAATGGATACGACATCCACCACTGCTCTTTGTCTGTGTAAGCTGATTGGTGCTAGGCCGCCATAAATGTACAGAAGAGAAGCTGCGTGAAAGAATGGCGCAGGAAAGCCACTATTAATCACGCATTATGCGCAGATTAGTTATAGCCAAGGGGCATAGGGAAAGTTTAGCTCTCTAAAGCCCTACATAAAACCGTGAGTTTTCCAGATTTATCTTGATGGTTCAGACATTATGAATGATACGCCTACATTATCACATCCTGTGATAACAAATATGGCACTGAGTGGCAAAAATACAGAGAACGTCTGACACCTATATAACGATTTTATGGGCGCTACGCAGATGTTGGACTGGCAACTGTTGATAAAGAGAAGTGATTGAATGACTATTTCTCAATTTGTGCTGGCAGAGGAGTGTTAGTGTTAGGCCGATAAAGTCACCCCTATACAACAATTACGGTCTTACTATGACACTTCCCAATCGGTCTCATGCTTGAGCGCTGATAGCACAAACAGATGAGAGGCATTCTAAATTGCCGCCGGACTCATGCCATGGGTACGTGAAAAATAGGCTTTACAAGTAATATTCTGTGCGTTCAGGACAGTGACAGGCAACACTAGGACTGACTCATTTCTCGTGAGTAAAAGAACATCCAGGTTGAATAAACACTCTTGGCAGTAAAAAACCTAGAGAGAAATAAGGCCAGAATGCAGACAGTGAACTAATATGCATTTCACACACATTTACAGTGGATATCTGGCGATGGGTCACTCACGTGCAGCATATTTTTAGGCATCTACGATGCAGCGTCAAGTGCCTTATCTAGCTCACATCTGGACGCAGAGTCATCTTTGGTAGTACTTGATCGGCGTGGGATGGTACGCTGGTGCTTGTTATAACGATTATATAGAGCGGGAGCATTAACAAGTAAGGACTGAAGTCAAGAATGGCGTACGAAAATTGACAATGCTTCTGAAACGCCCTGCCATTCAATATAGTGTGTTTGTGCACTCCTATAAACGACTCAGTAAAACAAGCACCGTCTTTTGACATTGGTAGGGCTTAGGTGCCACAGAACAGTGGTCGCTGTCGTACTCGCTAGCAGCTGGAAGCTACATTTTGGCTCGTCGCCCTGACCATCAGTGTGGAGGATTTCGTCGGACGATGTCGGTTGGCGCACACTTTTCAAGAGACAGAGAACGGGTGAAAGGTGATCCGGACGGGGACTGTAGGTCACTGTGTCGGGTCTGAAATGGCGGTGATGTGTGGTTCGTGGACGAGTTTTATGGGCGTCTTGGTATTTTTTTTAGCTATTTGTTTTTTTTATAGTTTAGTGGGGGGTCGCACGAGCCAATGGGATTGTGGCACTATCTGGAAATGGCGGGGGTTAAGGTGTCTTTTTACGGGGTTAATTTGCAAATATAAATGTACGTATCTTCTTGGAGGTTTTTATGTATGTTGTTTTGGTCAATCATGCTGTTTTGGTTTTGGTTGGCGTTTTGAGGTTATTTGTTTGTGATGATGTAGAATCAAACAAAGATGTTGTGTACATTCTTAGTGTTCCTCCGTAAGCGACCAGTAGGTTCCTTTTTCGTCAGCTGATCAGCCACCAGCTAAGGTGTACCTGAAGCGTAATGAGGTCACCAGACTCTAAGTGGCACACCTTAAGAATTAACTGCGATAAGAGTGTTTTGAAGTTTAGTTCTGGTGTGCTTACGGGCTATCCATCTTGTGTCTTTCAGACGGATTAAGCAGGGTGTTTTCTGTAGTTCTTGTACTTTGTTGGTCTTATCATTTTTTGGGCGTGTCAGACGATTGACTCGAATACCGGTGCTGGATGTTTATCTAGGAATTTTGGTAAAGAATTTTTGCACGCGGTGCCAATAATAAACCTATGTCAGTAAAAGGCCAAAGTGGAACCTTACATCAGAGAACTAGGCTAACCAACCATCTTGAACAGTGTAAGTTACGTGCCTATTTGGTCCATACGCGATCTTATGTATTGCGTCTGGCCTAAGCCAGCCAAGCTTTAACCGCAAGCACATGTCACTTAGGAATAAAATGATAGAAGCCGATTAGACAAAAGTGTGGTCAAAATGGGAATAACAGAGATGCGTGTAGTTGATATCAACTGCCTTCAGTCACCAGGAAGGCAGCAAGACAACACCGCGAGAAGTTAAGACAAGAGGACAACAAATCTGTTAATAACGAGTATTCTTGTGCGGTCCACTTAACTATGAGGTCACCTTTTTAGCGTTTCGGCTTAAGTTCAGCGAGCCCGAGCGTTAAGACCCTACTTCTGGGTAGTAGCCCACTGACCTGATGAGAGCCATCTAGCAGTACATGTATTCACTAGTTGTAGGTCGCCAAGCACTCCTGAGGACAACCTAGAAGTTGACAGATCGACGCACACGGGAGCTGGTCTGTGATAGTAGGTTACTGGACTGCTGTTAGGGCACACCCGTGGCTGTATCAGTCGCCCACATCGAAAGCCTAGGCATGCTCGCCACTTTGTGTGAGGTATTTTGAACGTATTGTCTGGCATTGCGGTAGGAGGTGCTCTCATAGACGTTGTTGGTACGGATGATGTATCTATCTTTGGCATACTTATGTCATTTAAGACCAGCGCGAGCGTATTAATGTGGTAGAGTGAAGGTGCTGAGACACTTTCGTTTTGTTGCGGTCTTACATATGATTGTGGACGTGGCTGTTACTGTGTGGGATATCTTAAAGATTATCGCAGGATCACTATTTTAGCTTGGCTATTACTTACAATATTTATCTGCTTTAAAATCATGATGTCTCAATCTCAAACGGGAGTCACGGTCAGAAAATAAATTTTTCATAAAAAACTGGTTTGCGACGGATTATGTGTAGGCCATCCTAGTAGAATGCGCGATAGGGCTGGAGGAGTTGGGTACTATTTTGTATATCGTGTTCTTTATTCATTGGGATGTAAGGGGTGTTAGGTTGGCATGGGGGGGGGCAGGGATTTACATTGGGTGTAACAGCTAGCCCAACCCCCCAACCTCCCATGGAGACCTCACTTTCCATGGGGGCAGCGCGCCACCAGAATTAGTCTATCCCAACATGTAAATTATGAGCGTCAGACCAGTGGCCACCACAAATCGACTGCACCGTGTGTAGGCACGGCCATCACCCACGCCGCCCAGATTCAGCCAAGAAATGAGGTCAGACAGTGGCACATGACATTCTGGATGGTTCCTTCCGGCCAAAAACAAGGAGTAGGGCCAAAGAGTGGTCACAAACAAATTACGAATGACACCAGTGTGTAAGTGCGTAGGATCATAAAAAAACTATCCAGAGACAGAAATTAAAAATTACAAATAGGACATAGCACACTAAATTACTCAAACAAAGGGGAAAAGTAGTAGCAAAATGACAATCATATGCAGGGGTGTAAAATTAATAGGCCTTATTAGCTCAAAAGGAACGCTAGACTGTAGTATTTTAGCATAGCACAAGAAATGAGCGCTCCATAGGCTCACAGTGACTAATCTCAATAGAAAACAGAAATATATAGAGAGTGTTTGTTATAGAGTCACACAGGAGTTAAAGGTGATTATGAGTCAATAGATTATCACCATCCGAGGCAGCATCAAGGCCGAAGTAGCCACCAGTGTAACAGAATTGGATCGCGACGCGAGCCAGTAGGAACAACCCGAGGTTTTCAAGATAACTGCTCAGAATAATGTTAAGGTTGCTGCAGTGTTGTCATATGATACTGCACCCATGGTTATGGGAGCATATAGAACCCTTCTTCTTGAACCAGCACACTCTACCAGCTTATTTAAATTCATAACTAAGCACAAGCGACCCAGGCAGCACCAGTTCTCTCTTCCCTTTATGAGCCCCGTCATTCAAGTAGCTGTAGTCCATGTTCAAATAATTGGCATACGACCTGCTCAGAGACTTGGTGGTAAGGTACACTTCTCTTGTGGCTATCTAAGGTCCACAGCTAAGCAATCCGTGGGGGAGTGTCCATGATCTTGCGATGACCACCTGACTAGGTAGATGCAAGGTCGGAGTGTGCATTGACAATTTACTCATGTTATCGGAAGCTAAGATTTAAAAATGAGGTTCTTTGTTACTTTTTGTAATTCGGTTAATAAGCGGACTACAGCACTCCAATGTTTAAAACGCATTATAGAGAAAAGAGAGTGAACTGAATTATCAGATCTAGAGATACAGTTAAAATAACATGAACATCTTACTGGAAAAATAAATTTACATTGTTTCTGTTTGCAAAAGAATGATGATTGATAAGGTCCTGTGATCACAGCAGCATCAGCGCTCATGAACAGTCTTTCTCTCTCCTCCTATTTCTTTCTCTTTTATGAGAGATGAAGTGTTATGAGTATTGGCAGGTTTGTAGACAGCGTGACCATGACACTGCTGCAGCGGCACTGGATGAGTGTATTACAATTAATCAAGAAGCTAAAAGCACAGGGAATTAGATGACTTATGCTTTTATGGCTCTCCAGAGGAAAGTTGTTTGAAGACATTAGTGAATCATATGATACCACCTAGGTCAGACACCAAGACACATGAGCATGAAAGGTCTCTCTGCTTCAAACCCTTTAAAAAAATTAATTGGCTACAGTTACTTACTTGTAAATGACCTCTGAGAGGGCAAATTGAATGAGATAAATATCACAAAAATCTGGAAAACATCATAAAAATGGGTGAACACTGGCTAAAGTCTTTCCTAGAAAAAGATGAAGCTAAAAATAAAAAATAGATGCATAGAAGGATTTGGTTCATGGACTGTATTATGAAGAGTGTGACTGAGAAAATCCTAGCCCACAAAAGCCAATAATCTAGGAACGCGCGAACCATCGATGCAACTACAACGGGAATCTCGCCATCTAATAATAATCTTTATTTCTATAGCGCCAACTTATTCCCCACAGCACTTTACAAATTCAAGGGTAACGTACAGACATTACACATTGAAAAAGTAGATCTTCTACAGATGAGACAGAGTCAAGGTGTGAGGGTCCTTGCAGCGTAGAGACTATATCAGAATTGTCTTTGTAGAGGTGTCATTGGTGTGAGAACAAAACGGTGAGAGTGTACCAAACGTTTACAAGGTCCAGACATGTTTCAATAAATAAGGGTGGTTTACATAAAAAATGGGATGAACCTGCCAACCTGACAGTACATCTATATACAGATAAGTGCCTGTGAGTGCCCTAGTGTAGTGCCTGTGAGTGCCCAAATGTGTGTGATAGCAGTTAGGGATCTTGGTAGGCCAGACTGATAAGATGTGTTCTCAGGGCCCTCTTAAAACTATGAGGGTTGTGAATATGCAGTTTATACCATTACATCCCTCTTTTCCTGGACAGTTGGACTTGTTGTCTGATTCTGAGCCAACTTTTCACTTCTTTGTTTAATGATAATACAATCTCCATGGAGCAGACCGAACCAGAGAAGATAACAGAACCATCTTAGGCTAGGGATGTCTCAAGTCTGGAACTGAAAATGTGCACAAAGTACATGGTGCGCAATTCTTATAGTCACATCATCGCGTACTTGCTTTATACTGTGTCCCAGCTAGGCCGTGATTTCTGGCATATAGAGACATGTGCCTAGACAGCGTATCTGGATACAATGGCTTTCAGTGAGAGAGTGACTCTGTGTCCTACCTGCACTATACTCTGCCTTTTGTCTATTGTCTACTTCTGGCTTCCGTGGGCTGGCGACTGTCCCCCACTTCTGAATAATGTGAGATAGGGCTGACAAAGAGCGAAAATGTTGTATGGAGCCATACAGATGTATGCAAGACAAAAAATATACAACAGGTGTGTCTCCCTATTAGTCCTATCCTTTGGTGAAAAGGAGTGCACCTTGATATATAAATCCACTCATCTTGTATAGTTGTGCATTTGGATGGCACAACTCACCGCAGGCAGGACACCAAAACAACGGTGTAGGAGGTTATAAGTGCGCGCTCGTAGATGTTGGCACATTCCTAAGCAAAGATCTCCGTATAGTAGTGGTAGAATCAAGTAAAAATATGAGGCTGTATACAAAAAAAAATTGCCGACCGGGTTGGCTCTAAACTGGAAGCAGACGGGGATTTCATTTAGCGCAGGTACTCCTCTTGTATAAAAATATTTCTTTATTATTCTTTATAACCTTACATCGAGCCAAAACTTTGAAAGAAATTGTGGCAACTATTCGGAAAAGAAGAAACTATCAACTAAGACATAAGATTAAAAAAGTGTAAAATATAAAGAATGTGGTTCAGAGACAACAGTCACCTGTGTCAATCGATGTACGAACACTATAAATTTCACTCGATTGAAAACGAAGATAATGAAAACCTGATGGAGATGAAAATACACTTAGATTTGTCTAGAGCGAATTTATTATATATGTTATACTGCGAATGTCCATGCGGGGGTGGTATGGAGAGGGGGCGCAGAGGGAGCGGGCGGGGGGGAGAGGAGGGTGTAGGGCGAGGTTTACAATATAATCCTCTGACTATTCTAAAAATAAACTCAGATAATGAGGACTCGAATTGCAAATAGTACCATCTGCTATGAATATTCCGAAAAGGGTTCGCATTGTGCATACTGTGCTGTGTAACACTGGTGACCTCATCCACTATATGGTCCACTGAATTGTGACATCTTTGAGTGCGCTGTAGTGTAATGATTTAGGATATCGGAAAAGTTTTAGCGGCATCTTCCCTAGTTTCATGCGCATGCTGAAGGGCCTATGTTGTTCACCCATGAAACCATCCAGGATATATGAGCGCTTTCTGTTCCAGCGTCGCTTAGCTGGTTAGTTGGGCGGAGTGGGAAGTGACTTTTAGAGAAAGAGGGGCAGATCATAGTGTTTGATCATGAATAGCTGTGGAGATATGAAAATTGTTAGGGGCGGTGACCGTCGCTCTTCGATCCCATGTTTGTTTCGACTCCGGAAATTTCTGGTCCCTTAGTGAAAGAGCTTTATAATATAAGTAAAATAGTGTATATGTATATATATAGGTATATACTTTATATATACTATACATATATATACGAATAAAGTGCGGTCATATGTATGTAGGTGATCTGAGAATCAAAAAATTGGAAATATCACTGAAAGATAATCGATATCAATAATTCAAGTTGAATAGAGAAACCTATATATTGTATAGACTCATTACAGTATGAATTACAAGGTTTAATGTAATACATTTGCGAGCCCTATAACAAATAAAAAGATTATTATTCTTCTATGATATTCACATTTTTTGAGAAGCACTAATATATATTTATTTATAAAACGGGACAAATATGTAAGATCTTAAGACTGTTTCAAACGTTACATTCCCATTGTGGCTGTGTCCCACTGTGTTTTTGTTGTGGTTTTGTAGAAACGCCGCACTTTCACCACAATCTGACTGCAAAGTATGAAACCAGCCTACTTTGATAAAGTTGTGCGTATAGAATCTCAGTGCTTGGGGCAGCATAGAAAGCAAATTCAGCCCTGGCTGCAGCAGGTCTCCAGCTCATTCCCGCTCCGCCAGCGAGAGACGAGTGTGCTGTCAGTGGCATTACATCGTTCCTATATGTCCTGGATTCCACAGAAAAGTAGATCAGAAGCAAGGTAGAGAAAGACTGGGGGACAGTGACACAGGTCCGGGTGGCTGAAGTTGTTATATCATATGGTCAGTCAGCTATCCTGTGCTTCGAGCTTTGGGGCACAGGATGGCTGACTGACCACATGATGTGGTCCTGAGAGTGGTTGTGTTAGCTGGGGCCATATGCACAGCTCTGCCCACGGGCCCATAATGCTGTTAAAATTGCCCTGAGGTCCGGTGTTATTAACTGCACATATACACTCACCGGCCACTTTATTAGGTACACCTGTCCAACTGCTCGTTAACACTTAATTTCTAATCAGCCAATCACATGGCGGCAACTCAGTGCATTTAGGCATATAGACATGGTCAAGACAATCTCCTGCAGTTCAAACCGAGCATCAGTATGGGGAAGAAAGGTGATTTGAGTGCCTTTGAACGTGGCATGGTTGTTGGTGCCAGAAGGGCTGGTCTATTTCAGAAACTGCTGATCTCCTGGGATTTTCACGCACAACCATCTCTAGGGTTTACAGAGAATGGTCCGAAAAAGAAAAAACATCCAGTGAGCGGCAGTCCTGTGGGCGGAAATGCCTTGTTGATGCCAGAGGTCAAAGGAGAATGGGCAGACTGGTTCGAGCTGATAGAAAGGCAACAGTGACTCAAATAGCCACCCGTTACAACCAAGGTAGGCAGAAGAGCATCTCTGAACGCACAGTACGGCGAACTTTGAGGCAGATGGGCTACAGCAGCAGAAGACCACACCGGGTGCCACTCCTTTCAGCTAAGAACAGGAAACTGAGGCTCCAATTTGCCCAAGCTCATCGAAATTGGACAGTAGAAGATTGGAAAAACGTTGCCTGGTCTGATGGTCTCGATTTCTGCTGCGACATTCGGATGGTAGGGTCAGAATTTGGGTCAACAACATGAAAGCATGGATCCATCCTGCCTTGTATCAACGGTTCAGGCTGGTGGTGGTGGTGTCATGGTGTGGGGAATATTTTCTTGCCACTCTTTGGGCCATTATTATATAGTGACTATTTGTTCTGAGATCAGAATATTTATATTCCTTATGATATCTTGGGGTGATATCAGTATGTATTTAGCTAAGGAACACACTCTTGTCAAATGTATTGCAATTTTTAATGTGTCTGTCTTGTATTTTTATTATCAAATTACTGATAAAGTTATATAATTTTAATACCAGTATAAGGTGATCCTGTGTTGTGGGTCTATTCAATATGACTAATAAGGTTCATCAGGCCTATGGTTAACATTATTAGCCCATATATTTTGATAGGTGCTATATGAGTTGTATGACAATAACTTGTTTTTACTGGAGCCTGATGTGACCTCTGCTGACATGATTTGGATGGGGGCTAATAGTCATATAAAGCTCATATGATCAGCCCTGGTAATATCAACTCCTACGATGATATGACCTTGAAAGGTGCATACCATATAGTTTATATGAGTCATATATGTGGTCAGTCCCTACGGGAGTCATTTCATCAGCCTGACACAGACTGGTTATCTACCCTACCAAGTGGATTCTGAGTGGGCTGGTTCAGTCCACGGGCTGCCTGCCATGTGCATGTAATGTTTGAGGCCAATAGCATGTCTCCTAGGTGTGCTATCTGAACTGGAGTGGATAGACATATCTCTGATCTCAGTCATTTAACCACTTAGATTTTGGGGTCAATAGTGGTCATGATATCTAATCTACTAGATAATGCAGAGGGCACCTTGCCTTCCAATACCCAGCAAAACAGGCCCCCAATTCTTCCATCTGAGTACTTCTATTACACATTGGATACATTTTATGCAAATCTTTTTTCAGATTGAAAAAACATAATGCAAAATGTTGTGTGCAGACACCCTTAGGCTATGTTCACACGGCTTAAAATGGGCCATATTTCGGTCCATAATTACGCGCCGGAGTGCGCCAATTACGGGCCGAAAACGGCCCATTCATTATGGTAATTCACAGTTCTCATAGAGAACTATGGATTACGTCTCCTCTCCCTGCTCGGCGAATACGCCGGGTGGGGAGATAATTGACATGTCACTTTCTAGCTGCGTATACGCGCCGCTAGCAGATGATGTCAATAATTTTGCGAGAAATCTAACTGTGAAAAAGCATTTAAAAACATAGAAGAGGAAAGTGACTGCCTACAATCTTCCGGAACTAAGGTTTTTTCCCTAAAGATGACAATTTGGCAATTTTGGGTGTTAATAATAATGTTTTTTTTTCAGGAATTTTATGTTTAAAAATTTGCTTAATGATCTGGATGAAACGTCAATACAACACTTTTAGACAATTTTTCATTTTAAATTTCCCAAAAAAAAAAAAAGATTTTTTTCCTCATTTTTCCGCTAAACTGGGGTTAGAAAAATTTTCAAGATCTAGTTCAAAAGGGAATTTAATTACCCCCCACTGTATTTTTTATACGGGAAATCAAATATTGGGGGGGGGGAAAAACAGAAAGAAGAAAATTCTTAAAAAAATCTCTTAGCCAACAAAGATCTAACTTTTTCGAAGAGCAGATAAAGGGAGGGTCACCCTTTTTTTTGAACACTATCTTTACTTTAAATTTTGAAAAATTTTCCCTTCTGGATAATGGGGCCCAACATATCAATACTTATTCATGTTTCCCACTAAAATGTTTTTCTAAAGTCTGATTAAATTTCAAGTTAGGGCCCCTAAAAAGGGGAATCCTTAGCCAGAGGAATATGACTACCTATTTTGTGAAACCCCCGGGGTTTATCCCTTTTTTTCCACTCCCCCAAAAGCTCCATAAGAACCTATTCCCGCCACCTATGAGACCCATCGTGCGGGAATAGGTTTTTTTAAAAAATGAACGTATTTTGCGATGGGGGAAATTGTTTTCTGCGGGCCTTTTTGGTTCAGAGTTTTTTTGGGCTTTTTTTAAAAGGGGTTTACAAAACATTTTTGCAAATTTGTAGTTTAAATTTTGGGAATGGGGGTGAACAATGTAGTTGGATAACTTTGGCGAAAATTGAATCGCGTATACAGCTTTTCCACATTTTTTAAGGAATTTGAAGGCAATAAGTTCCAAAAAAAAGGGAAAATTTAATTCTACAAATAGGGAAAGGGATTTTGGGGGGATTATATTCTGATGGAATTAGATTATTTCCCTTTTTTCACAAATTTTTAAAAATTTTTTGAAAATACTTTTTACCTTCAAAGATGGGAGCAACAAGGGGAACCAATTTTTCCCCCCCTTTCCCTTTTTGAAAACCCTTTTTGTATGGGTGGTTTGAGGAATTTTATTTTTTTACTGAAGACAATCCCTTTTGGGTGAACCATTTTAAATCTGAAACCGGGGGGTTACATAATGACGCATCGTCATAGGGAATTCTAAAGTGCCCATCAGCACAGCATTTTGTTTCATATCTCAATAAAAATGCTTTTTTTTTTTTTTTAAACTTTTCAATACCAAAATTACTTCTATCAATTTTTTTGGATTTTTCCCTTTAAACGGGTTTTTCCCTGGGGGAAAAAAAAAAATCTATCCCCATCAATTTTTTAAAAAACCCCAAAAAGCTAGTAATAGCATACTTCTTTGCCATTTCTTGCCCTCCATTTGCATACATTAAAAGCTATACCATATGGAGAACAAGTTGAGCAAGAGAAAATTTGTTATGCCCCCAAAAAAAGCTTTGAATTGGAAAAAAAAAAAGGGTTGTTGAAGATTCCCGAAAAAGGGGGTCCCCAAAATGGTTTTTTAGATAGAGCATTTAAATTAAGATGGAAAAACGAGAAAATAAAGCCCTGTTATTTTAAATTTCTAAAAAAGATGGTGACAACAAAAAAAAAAACAAAAAAAAAATCAGAGTCCAATTTTTTTTTTAAATTTCTATGGGCATTATTTTAAAATCAAAAATTAAAAAGTTTAATCATTAAATATCTCCCTTTTTTTTGTTTCAAAAAGATCCTTTTTAAAAACGGGTTTGCTCGAAAAATTTGGCGGTTAATTCGTTTCAAGGAAAGCCCCCCACTGCATTCCTTTCCCTTGACCTAGCCTATCAAAACTAATAAAAACAGAAAACCTGCTCAACATAGAAGGTTTCTTTCGTTTGGCTATCTAGATGCTCATGGGTTTTAAGTATGTAAAAAAAAACTAAAAAAATCCAAGGTCTACTAGAAAGGTAAGTATAAAATTTAAAATTAAACCAAAACTTGAATTGCGAATTTTAGTAATGGGGTTTTTTGTCTTTGAATGTTTTAACATGTAACCTTTTAGATACGTTGGATTTCACTACCAAACCGCCTTTTAAAATTGGGGTAAAGGGGAAAATGAAAAAGGGGGCGTCTTGTGCAGACATAAAAAATTTTATCCAACGTGTCCCAAACAATTTTTTATTATACACATCATTTGGGAAAAGTAAACGGGAAAAAAAAATTTTTTGAAAAGAACGTTTTTTTTTGGAACCAAGGAGGTGATCATTAAAAGGGGCATTCCTTAAATAGGGAAGGCTATTTTTTTTTCTTAAAAAATTTAAACAGGGGGAAACCCCCCTGGTCTCAAATTTTTAAACAGATCTCATTTTTAAAATTTTTTTGATGTGGTAATTTTTTCTGTTCCCCCCTTCCTTCTCCCTTTTTTTTTTTTTTTTTTTTTTTTTCCCTTTCTCCCCCCTTTTCGTTTTTTTTTTTTTTTTTTTTTTTTTTTTTTCCCTTTTTTTTTTTTTTTTTTTTTTTTTTTTTTTTTTCCCCTTTTCCCTTTTTCATTTTTTTCCTTTTTTTTTTTTTTTTTTTTTTTTTTTTTTCTCTCTTCTCAGTCCCCTCCCCTTGCTGAATGGGTGTTTCCTATAAAAGGAATAGGAACTTTAAAAAATGTTGTTAAAGACTAAGAATCCAGATTGAAAAACCCGCGTTTAACAAATGCAGGTTTACAAATTGGTTTTAAACCCTTTTGGGAAATTTACTGTCAAAGAATTTTTTTTTTTAATTTCCAAATAAATTTTTTTTTTTTCTTATTTTTGGGGCCTTTTAAACTTCCCCTTTTTTTGGGCGGGTTCAATTTTTACCTTTTTCATCGCTTTTGGGCTTCGAGCAGTTGAGAACCTGCTTTTGGGAAACCGCGCCCAAACCCCCAGGTTTACTGATTAACTTTTGGTTTTCCCGCTTGTGGAAATTTTTTGGGCTATGGGCCCCCGAAATGCCGGCCCCCCCCGCTCACCCCCCCCCCGCCCCCCCGCCCGCCCCCGTCCACAAAAGGCGTAATTGGGGGGGCGAAAATTACCCCCCCCGCAGTTAAGCCGTGTGAACAAGCCTTAGGGTAAATTTTACACGGGGTAATTTCCCGGGACGGGATTTCGCCCCATATTTTTCCGGGTCTAATACACAAGATGGTGGCCGAAATTACAGTAATCCATAGTTCTCATAGAGAACTATGGAAATTTCGCCTCCTCTCCCGCCCCGGAAAATACGATCATATTGTATTCGTGGGGGGATAAGTGAAAGCCCCCAAATAAATTTCAAAAGTCCAAAGAGGGGCCCGGGGGGCTGCCCCCAAACCCCCCCCCCTTTCCCACGAGTACGCCTGATCAGTTTCGAACTCCCAAGACACATGAGTACTGGGGGCACGTACTGTTTTCCTCCGGGCCGCATTTCATTGTGAAAAATCCCTTAAGGGCTATGGAGATGTAAGGTGAATTTAAAAAAAAGTTTTTTCATTTTTATGAAACCATAACCCAAAAACACAAAAAATATTTGGGATCACATATTGAACTCCATAAAAGCAAAAAACCCCCAAAAAAATGGAAAATAAAAATTTTTTTATTCCATCCATCAAATTATGCCATTATGTGGCACATTAATTCTCACCATCAATAAATATAATTTGTCCTAAAAAAAATACAGCTATGTTAAATTACTCTTGGAAGGGATTGGGGCCCTCCAAAAATTAAAAATATGGATGAACCAAAACCATGGTTGGGCCTCCGGGGGATGGTGGGCCCCCGGGGCATGGCACCCTGGGGTTTTTTTTTTGGAAGGGGAAAAAACCCAAAAAAGAAGCAGAAAGCAAGAGGCAGAGTCAGCTCCACTGGTAGCCCCCAAGAATCAAATGCAAAGAAAGGGGGCCCCAAAAATCATCCCACTGGTGGACCCCAGAACCCCCTCTGACTTTGGATGTTTAGGGCATAAATTTAAAGACAACACCCTTTATCATCATATTTGCACCAAAAGCCTGTGGGCTGCTATTGTATTGGGGCTTGAATAAGAACTTTTCTTGTTTCCCTTTAAATGCGTAAGTTGATGTTGGCTTTTTCTCTTTCACTATATGGATATGCTGCATTACCTCTGTGTTTTTAATGGATATTGAATAAATTAGTAAAAAGTATAAAGCACAAAACGCCAATATAAGAAGGGGCTGCCGAAAAAAAGTCAAGGGATTACTCTGCCTATTTCCCAAACTTAAATTACCAATTATATATAGAAACAAATGAAACAAATGATATCCAGGATATCTGAGCGCTGCCGGCCGGAGCGCTTGGTTAATTTGAACACGAACGTTCCATTCCTTACTTTGTCAGTAAAGTGGATCGCTGTGGATATAATACGATCGGATGCATTTATGGAAAGAGCTTTTAGGTACGTTGCAAGAGTTCTTGTAATTTTTGGTGCTTTTATGTGTATTTTATAATGACCTTTAGTTGTGAGATACGGAGTTGATTAGGGTAGGCTATTTTATTTTCTGGAAAGTTGCTACATTTAGTTGGGAGACATAGAAAAGTTAGCGCTGGTGTCATTTGTTTCTATATATAATTGGATATTGAATAAAGTTGAAAATTAGCCTTTTATCCTCCGGATTCATCATTTTCTACTGACAGTATTGATATATTGTCCCAGAAGGTCTTTTCCCTATAAATAAAGATCCTTGGTTTTATTACTGTCACTATTCATCTAATAGTGTGATTTTATACAGTAAGAATAAATACAAAGGCTGCTGACATCATATGTGGCCATCAAATGAACAAAGAGTATTGACAGGAGGATTTGCACTAGACAGTATCAGGGTGCTCTGTGGAAGGGTAATTCCAACCCATAAATCATAAGAAAGAAATAAATCCACAGCACTCAATGTATATGCTTATTTAAAATTTCTGAGAAATTTTAAAGTTTTTTTTAAAAGGGTATTTACACAATATCGACGGGTTTTACAAGGAAATTTTTTTCCATAAAAAAAATTTCACAAAGCAAAAATGTGTAACGTATTGCAGAAAACCCAATATGGCTAAAGGGGAAATCGGGGTCCCGTTTTTTGTGGAACGTTTCGACGGGCCCTTCATCTTTTAGCCTGACCCACTAAAAGAGAATGAAAATATAACCACATCCCAGTATATACAGAGTAATATGCAAATTAAATTTTCCCGGAGGGGAAAACCCAAAAAAAAAGAAAAATAAATGAAAAAAAAAGCCCGGGTTAAAAAAAGAAGCAATTAAGAGAAAAATTAACCAAAGAAAAAGACGTAACAAACAAAAAAGAAAAAAAAAAAGAAAAAATTGGAAAAAATAAAAAAAAAGCTGGAGTTTTTAAAAACGGGGAAAAAAAATTTGGGGAAGATAAAACAACTCCCCCAAAAGTTGTAAAAGCACTGGAAAAATATGGTAGGGAATTGAAAAGGACAGGGGTTTTTAATCTAAGGGGAAAATAAAAAGAAGAGAAAAGTTATGTTTAGGGTACGGGGCCGGGTTTCGGGGTGTAAGGAGGGGGGGGAAAAAAGGGGGGGGGGGAAAGGGGGGAAAAGGGGGGAAAGATTTTCTTACCACGTATGGCCCGCTGATTGGGAAAGGGACTGGGGGAAAAAAAAAGGGAAAAGGGAATTTGAAAAAACAGGCTTTAAAATTTTTGACCCAAGAAATTTGTGGGACCGGTCTAGTTGTCAGGAAGAAAAAAACAATTTTTCCAGGTCGATGGGGGATGCAGGGGGCGTTGCGGCCGGGGGGCAGGAATTTTAGCGGCCCACGAGAGCTCGAGCGCGGGCCCCTTTAAAGTAAGGACGCCGGCGCGTGCGCAGTGGACATGGGGGATCCGCGCAGGGGGGTGTGTTTATGAAGAAAAGGGGGTACGGGCAAGCGGCCACGGGGGGAAGGTGTAGGGAAGGGGGCCAAGCCCCGGAGGCCCAGGGGCCCCATTGTTAGAAGCATCAGTAACAAAGGAAAAAGGGGGGAGAACATTTCGTCCCAGGGGGGAAAGGGGGAACCCCCAAAAGACATGATTTTGGGACAATAGATACACAAGAAAACAATGGTAAAAAATTTTAATTTTTCCCCCGGGTTGTCATAAACTGGGCAGAAAAAGTAAAAAAACCCAAATCTACAGTACATTAAAGGAAAATAAATTGAAAAATTTAAGGTGATGAAATACAAAAAAATGTGAAAAATAGAGGAAAAATAAGCGAATAAAATTGGGAATGAAAAAATTTTGGAATGAGGGGGAAATCCACCCATAAAGGTTAAAAAAAAAAGGGGAAATTTCTTAAGGGTTTGAAAAGGAGACGTAAAAAGCTATAAGAATATGTAGCAAAACGATAGGAATAACAATGAAAAAAAAATTTGATGCTTGAAAAAAGGAGGAAATGACAAATGAAAACTAGACAATGTAAACTGGCCCCAAAATAAAAATAACGGTAAGTCAAAAAATGTAGCCCAAAATTCCCTTTTTGAGCCCAAACCGGGGTTTTTAAGTGACCCCAAAAGGGGGGGGGGTTGGTATCCAATATGCCTCACTTTTTTTTAGTATGGGAGGTAGGGTTTCCCCGCCACGTCGAGGTCTGGGTACATTTTCAAAACTTTGGTAATTTTAAGTTGACTTATTTTGGGGTCCTTTTTCAATAAAATGGGGGGAGGGGAAAAGCCGATCTTTTGCACCGTTTTGCGACTTAGGGGGGGGTTTTTAAGCGGTCCCCCTTTCCACGCTTTGGGGTTGTTTCCCCAACGTGAAAAGATGTCCGAAAGGGGTTTAGAGGAAATAGCTAATGTGGGGTTTCCCAGGTGAAAAAACCCCTTTCGTTTTATGGGAATGCCAATTTAGGGGTTTTGGAAAGACAAATGTCCCCCCTTGAAAAACTTTTGAAAAATTTGTTACAGTAAAGGCATGGAAATTTACCCATTTTTTTGGGATTGGAGATTTTGGACTGGGAGGGCTTTTTGGGAGCGGGACCTATATCACTCGTACTATTGGCCCCTTTGATATTTTTTGGGGCGTTTGAAAGCATATCCGTGTTGTGTTTTGGGAAACCCTCTGGGATTTTGGGGTAAACCATCGCTTTAGGATATGCCAATTTTTTCCTTTTATGCTCTGGTTATTTTTGGGCCCATCAGGGGATGGAAAGTTTTAAAAGGTACATCTTTGGCAAATTTTGGGGGCCCTAGGGTCTCGTTTGTTAAAGGGGTTTGTGTTTAGTCTGGGGGGATGAGGGGGTGTTTGGGGAACCCCAAACGATGGAAATTAAAGGGGCCCTCTGATCAAGTCTAACCCTGGCGGCACGATGGGTTAGGGCCCCAATTCTTTGGACCCCCAGTGAAAAGGGGAAAAGGAAAAGGGCTGTTTTTTACGTGTGATGGGGGGTGACAGTTTCTGTGTGGGGGGAGTGAATTCCTGTCAGTGGGGTTTTTTGTAAAAAGTCTGTCTTTAGGGCACCTTCTGGAATTTAAGGACCCTTGTGTCCAGAAAGTTTATGTTTTTGGGGTCTTGATGGGGGGAAAAAATTGTCAGGTAAACCCGGGGAAATTTTAAAATAAGGGGAAAGGGAAAATTTTGGAAAAAGAGGGGGCTGATCCCCCCGGGCCCTATTCCGGGAAAAAATCGCAATGTATCTGTGCCAAAGAGAGGGGATGTTCGGAAAATGAAGAGTGGGTGTTTGACCCTATACCTTCAAAAAGGGTGCCATGAACTATTGGCATAGGGGGGGGGCAAGTTTTGGGGCCCCCTGGCGGGCCCTGTTTAATTGGAAAAAGAAGGGCATGCCAAAAAAGGAAATAATTATCCTTAGCACAATAGTCAAGAGGGCTAAGCAAAAATTTTATCTTTGGGTAATAAATGGGGAAATTTAAAAAGAAGGGCATATTTTAAAACTTTAAGCCATCGCGTTTTCCCCTATGGGGTGGGGTTTCAAACTATTGACGTCCCAAAATAAAGAGTTTAGGTCCGGGGGATAAAGGGGTTAAAAAAAAGAAGGATGTTCAGAAAATGGGGGGTATCTTCCAAAAAAGGATTGGTTTTTTGGGACAAGGTTTGGGGTTTAGAATTTTCTCAAAAATTGACTAACGGAAGAAAAGGGGGTCTGTGGGGGCGGGCGAAATTTGGGCGTCCTGGGGGGTTTGAGTTTAAATCCTTGTGTATCTTTTGGGAAATGTATAAAGACAGGGGGTCACGGGGGTTGTTTTTAAAAAGGAAATCCCAAAGGCTTTTTATCGATAAAGGTGTTGTCAAGTGGGTGTAACAAAAATACTTTTTTTTTATTTTAGCGGGATTTTAAAGAAAAGGGTCACGGGGAAGAAGTTCATATGTGGGTAGAATCAAATTTTTTTGGCGTTTTTGGGTTCTTTTAATTTATTGGTTGCGGTCCCCCTTTCAAAAAATGGCTCCCCCTTTTTCCGCCGGTTTTATGGGGGCTTATGGGACTGTTGTAATGGGGGTTAGGGTTGTTTTTCATTTAGGGGGAGATTGTTGTTGGTGAAGGAAAATGGTTTTACTTTTTTTCAAGTAATTTTTTTAAAGTCGCGATCTAAAAAGTGAAATGTATGTCTCTGTAATGTGGTATTTCCCAGGGGGTTGAAATTTCTAGGGTTCCTTTTTTAAATCCCCTGGTTAAAAATCCCATTAAACTAGGTATGTTAGAACTCGTGGAGTACGTCGGACTTGTTTGGCAGAAGTGGGGGCAAAAGGGGAAGTGAAAAGGTTAAAAAAAATGCAATTTTCCCGTTCAAAAGGAAAAGTATCCCAGGGTGGGGGTTTGGACAGGGAAAAAAAAGGCCTTTGCCATTTTGTCAATTCTGAAGGGGTTTTAAAAATTAGGGGGAGTATTTAAACAACAAAGGGGTTTTTGGGAGAAGGGGAGCGGTAAGGGGAGAATGGGAAGTTTCTCGGGGAGTGGGTGGGTCTGAGGGGGGGGAATGACATACCCCGGGGAGTGGGGTTAAAAACCGTGGGTCGGGCCTGTGATTGGGTAGCGTTCCCCCCCCTCCCCCGTTTTTGGGCGGCGTGGTTTGGGGGAGGTCTGCCACTCCCCAAAAAAGATTGAGGTTTTGGGGTTCTGTTGATCGAATTTTTCGGATCTGAGCTTGAAAAAGAATGGGTTTTTTTGTTTGAAAAATTTTTGGGTTTTCCCGAAGCCATTTTTTGAGTGAACCCTGCCATCTGTAAACCCCATTTAGGGGGTAATCCCCGTGTCTCGCATAAATTTGTACGCTTTACGCTTTTTAAAATTAGGATTAAATTGTGACAAACCCGATCGATATCTGTTTTTTAGAGAGGTTTCCCAAACTTCATTTTTCAATTTAGAAGACAACTTTTGTCTCGACAGGGTTGAATTTGTTCATCTAGGTCCCTGATTGCTTTCTGTAAGTACTCGATAGTGAGGATAATTAAATCAAGGGAGCATTTATTTAAGATTTGTGTAAATTGGGTACAGTATTGTGGATTGTCATGGAATAGGGTCGGTTGGAGATTAGATCGAAGGCCACGTGGAATGCGGCTTTCTTTAAAGTATTCTGCCAATGTTGCGCTATGCAGCTGGTAAGCCACTAGACGCTTAGAGAGTCGTTCAAATTCTCTGGTCTTAATCTCTGTGGGGGCTATATGTAGGAAAGAGGGAGCCTCTGTAACCTGGGAGATGATCGATGCGGCAGATGCGTCGTCATATGCAAATGTTGTAGAAGACATTTAAAGTAAACAAAATGTCAGTGCAACAATCAAATAACGTACTTGTAATCAAATAATGATTTGCACTAGACAGTATCAGGGTGCTCTGTGGAAGGGTAATTCCAACCCATAAATCATAAGAAAGAAATAAATCCACAGCACTCAATGTATATGCTTATTAAATCTGAGTAATTTATGTGTATTTACAAGGTATTTACACAATATCTGACAGGTTACAATGAAATTGTTTCCATACAAAAATTCACAAAGCAATATGTGTAACGTATTGCAGATATCAATATGGCTCAAGGAAATCGTGATCTTATTTTGTGGAACGTTTCGACTGAGCCTTCAGTCTTTGTCAGCCTGATCACTAAAAGAGAATGACAATATAAGCCACATACAGTATATATAGAGTAATATGCAAAGTAATATATACACTGGAGTGGAAACAAATAAATGAAAAATAAAAGACCGGTAACCAAAAGAAGCAAGTAAGAGCAAATTAACCAAAGAAAAAGACGATAAGCAAGAAAAAAAGAAAAAAGAAAAAAAGAAAGAAAATATAGGTAAAATAGAAAACAGCTGGAGTGTAAACAGGGAAATAAAATTGGAAGATGAAACAACTCACCCATATAGTTGTAAAAGCACTGGAAAAATATGGTATGGAATGCAATAAAGAGACAGGGTGTAATCTAAGGGGAATAATAAGAAGAGTAAGTTATGATTAGGGTACTGCAGATCGGGGTGTAAGGAGAGGGGTGGAAAAAAGGGGGGGGGGAGGGGGAAAGAGGGAAAGATGTCTTACCACGTATGGACCGCTGATTAAAGGGGAAAACTATGGGGGGGAAAAAAGGGGAAAAAAATTTAAAAAAAAAGGGATTGACAATTTATCAAGTAATGGGAGGACCGGTCTAGGTGAGCAGGAAGAAATGAACAAGCTGACCAGGCGATGCCGGGGTCAGGGGCGAGATGGGGGCCCCAGGCCGGCAGTATAGCTTTCCCCGAGACCCCGAGCCGGGCTCCCCCTTTAAATAAAGGGCCCCCCGGCGCTGCGCATTACAGGGGGATCTCGCGCAGGCGCTGTGGGGAATATAAAGGGAAAACGGTACAGCAAGCGGCAACGGGTTTTAGGTTGGGAGGTTTAAAGGCCCCAAGCGCAGGATGGGCATGGGCCAGTGTTTTGAAAACTCAGTAACAAAGGAGAAAGCGGAAACATTCCGGGGCCCCAAGGGGGGAAAGGATCATAAAAACATGAAATTGACAAAAGATACACTAAAAAACAAAGGTAAAACCAATTTTAAAAATTTTCCCCGTTTTTCATAACATCGGCATTTAAAAAAAATAAACCAAATTTATAAAAGTACCCGAAAAAGGGAAAAAATTGCATAAAAAAGGTAGTGTTATACTAGAAAAAATTTATATAAGGAAAAATAACAAATAATGGGGAAAGAAAAAAATTGGAAAAGAAGGTGGTAAATCTCACCAACATGGTAAATAAAGCGCAAAAATTAACGGTTTTTTAAAAGAGACGTAAAAAGCTATAAAATATGTAGCATACGATATGGGAAAAACAATGAACAACAAATTTATCCCCGTTAAAGGGAAAGCCCGGGGCCCAAAAAATAAAAAAGGCCCCTCTTGAGTAATAAAAAAATTTGTCCCCCATTTCCCCTGTTGGACACCTGGGTGTTATTTTTTCCCAGGCCCGGTTTAAAACAATTAAAAGCCTTTTTTAACTTTTTTTTTTCCCCCTAGGTTCCTTTCCAATCAGGGTTCCCTTTTGGGTTCAAAACTTTTCCCTTTTCCCCCCCCCCTTTTTTTTTCCCCCCCTTTTTCAAAAAAAGGTTGGGGGGAAACCAAATCTTTCAACCCTTTGTTCCCCCCCTTATTGGAAAAATTTTTGTGCTTTTACCCTTTGGGGGTTTTTCCTTCCCCAATTTTAATTTTCCGAACCATTTTTCCAAAAAAACCCAAATTTTCCTTTTTTCCTTTTTTTTTTTTTGGGAAAGCCTTTTTTTGGGTTAATTGTCCCGCCCTTTTTTCCTTTTAACAATTGTTTAACACAGGAAATTACCCAAATTTTAATAGGATGTGGCCCAAGCCTTTTTTTTTTGGCGGGACCAAAATAAACTCCTTTTTTAAAATTTCCCAAAAAAGGCCATTTTCCGAAAGTACCCAAAAAACTTTTCACAAATTTCTTTTGGGGAATTTTTTTTTTGGAAACAATTTCATTTTTAACCTGTCAGATATTGTTAAAACCTTGTAAAAACACAAAATTATCAATTTTATAAGCAAACTTTTGATCTGTGGATTTATTTTTTTCTTATTTTTAGGGGTTGGGAATTCCCCTTTCCCACAGGCCCCCTAACTGTTAGTGAAAATCATTATTTGTCAAAATGCATTTGGCATGTTTTTGACAGTTCCATGGAACCAGTATAAGAAAAATGCTTATCAGGCTCCATTGTAAAGTGATCGAAATCGCTTTTAAAAATCCCAAAAGGGAAAAGGGGAAAAAGATTAAAAAAAATGAAACCAAACACGAAAAAAAAAATAAAAACCTGCACACCCCCCCTTTTTTCCCTTTCAAATGCCAATCGCCCCACTAAATCAAAAAAAATAAAGTACTCATATTTTTACTCCGCGTGCGTAACGACCTGCCCTATAAATATATCACGTTAATTAACCCGCATGGTGAACACCATTAAAAAAAAATCAAAAACTGACATAAAAGTCAAAGTTGTACCAATTAAAACGTCAGTTAATCCCGCAAAAAAAAAAAAGTCCTTACACAGCTCTGTTTAGAGAAAAAAAAAAGTTTTGGCTCTCAGAAGGTAGCGTCATAAATATTTTTTAACAAAAAAACACTTTTTTTAAAAAAGTGCTTCAACATAAAAAACTATATAAAATTGGTATCCCGTAAACATCGCCCCAGAGATAAAAGCTAAGTTTCATAAAAACACCGGTGGGCGCTATTAAAAATAAAAAAACCTACGATTGCATATTTTCTTCACCCGCCTTCCAAAAAACAGATTTTAAAACTGATCAAAAAGTCGGGCCCCCCCAAAAATAAACCCAATAAAAACGCAACTCATCCCACCAAAAACAACCCCGCACGCCCTACAAGAAAAAAAAAAAAGAAAAGGCTCCAACTATGCAAGCAAAAATTGTTTTCCTTTTTGAAAAAGTTTTTTATGTGTAAAGATAACACATAACAAAATACAAAATTGGGCATCGCTTAACTACCGACCTCTGACAAAGCTACGTAAAATTTTCCCCGCAGGGACCGCTGTAAAAAAAAACACACCAAAATGCTTATTTTTTTTAAAAAATGCCTCACAAAAACCTTAAAAAGAAGGTTTTTTAAGCGCATATAACCCCTTAATGGTACAATAAAAACTCAACTCTCCCAAAAAAAACAACCCCATTACACTGGGTACAGAAAAAATGAAAAAGTTAGGCGTCAGAATAAGAAAACCCAAAAAATAAACAATTTTTTTTTTGACCATTTCTATTGTGTAAAAGTAATAAAACAAAAAAAAAACTATAAAAAATTTATATCACGGGATTTACCGACCCCCATATAAAAGATACACGCCCTTTACACGCCTGAACACTGTAAAATTTTTGAACCCCCCAAAAAACAAGGGGGGAATTTCGCATTTCACTTTTTTCATCCCCCAAACTAAAAAAAACCTGAAAACCTTGCACCCAAAATGCACATACACCCCTAGAATTTTCTTGAAAATGGAAAATTACTCAAATTTCTACCCCCAATTTGAATAAAAAAGACATTTAAAAAATGAGCCAACCTACAGTAGTCAATGCAATTAAAAACTTTTTGAAATGGAAAACTATCTTACAGTCAGAAATTTTTGAAGTTTTTAAAAAAGGTAAATTTTTATGATACTTTGAATTTTTCCCCAAATAAACAAGGACTTTTGGACCAAAATTTCTTACTATCTTTTAAAACACAAAGTGTTATAGGGGACAAGGGTCTGAAACACAAGGGGGGGTAAAAGTGTAAAAAGTTATTCTCACATAAAGTGACACGCAGATTTTAAAAAATGGGGGTTTGTCGAAGGGCCCAAAACCCGGCCTGCGTTAAGGGGTTATCCAGCGGGACTGTTTGTTTATCAGAAGTCTAAGCCAAGAAACTGTGGCAGTCTACCGGGGGTCAGAGCTGTTTCAAACCATGTAAAAAGACCTCCCACCTTCAGGGTGTGGCTAGTGGGGTTCCCACATACTCCCTGGGTCTTTCCCACCCGTTGGGCAGGGCTTTAAATGTAAACCGAATCCAGCAAACCTTTTTCCCCCCCCGGGAATGTAACATCATGATACACCCCAAGTCAGGCCATCGACCCTCGAGTGGGCACGGGCTTTTCCTGACAAATTCTTAATAAATCTGCTTCATATAAAACATTATATAAACAATATTTTATTTTCTAATGAAAAAAACCTTTTCCCTTTTAA
>JAODAL010018125.1:0-75645 GCA_025379985.1 Phyllomedusa bahiana
CTTTTTTATCTTTTTTGTGTTGCAATTGGATTTTCCTTGATTTTAAATTTTTGGCCTTTGACGTGGTCCATTTGCCAGTTTGCACCCGACTTTTGGTGTGTGCTGCCTCTTTTTTAATATATAATATATATAATATTTATATTTTTTATATATATATTATTATTTTATTTTTATTATTTATTTTTTGAGCGCCCTTGGTTCCAGAGCGCTGTACATTCGGGTTTCATAATACATAGGTCAAACAAGTACAAAGGTGACAAATTACAACTGACAACGGGGTACAGAAGGGGGAAGGGGGGGGTCCCCCCCGTGAGGGCTTACAGCTATAGGAAGGTGGGAAAGACAGAAGGTGAGGGCAGACATGGTTATGGTTTAGTGTAGTGACAGCAGGGGTTTTTGTTTTGGGTTATAGGCAACCCTAAGAAATTTTTTTTTGATTTTTTGCCTTTGAAGCTGGTGAAGGGGGGGGAAGCGAGGTTTGGGCAGTGATTGGGGAGTGGTTTGAAGCACGGAGAAGTTTTGGACGGTTGTGTGAGGAGCTGATAAGGGGAGAGCGGAGAAGGTTTCCTTGAGGAGCGAGGGTTGCGTAGGGGAGATTTGTTGGGGGGGGGGGGGGTGGGGGGGGGGGGGGAGCCACCCGGAAAAGGTCATTGATGGCAGATATATGCCCAAGGGGTTGATATGGATGTCAAGGTATAAAAGTATTTGCTGGGGGTCCATCAGTACACCTATTTTTTCCATGAAACCAAACGGCAGCCCCAGCTGTAATCTTGTCCACCGAAAAAGTCCAAGGAGCTCGGTGGAGAAAAGGAGCATATTAGTGACATTAGGTTACTAACTTGTCTGTTTAGTCAGTATAGCTGCTATGCAGATTTCATGGGCTCCTTTTCTGGGATGGCTGTAGCGAGGGTGGGATGCTGTCCCCATGGCCCGGTCTGGGTTTTTGCTGGATTTCTTAGAGGCCTTTAATAGCCTGCTAGCTGCAGACCTCAGGTGAGGAGTGCTGCAGTTGGGAGGATACAAGGGAGCTCCAGGATGCTGTCCTGCCATCCTTGTAAGTGGACACAAAACACGCCACATGTTGGTACGCTGACATCCGTCTATTTTGCTGAAGCTAGGCCACCTCTCTGCTATAAAAGACGCAGACAGGGTTTCTTTGGGTTCAACACGGATCCTACCGCTTTTAAATTGGGACAAAAAGGTAACAATGTTCAACGTATGCCAAACATAAAACGAACAGAAAACAAATAAACTCCTGCTCGTCTGAGCGCCCGGCTACACAGTGCAGTTTACCCGCACTACACCTTGTCAGCACGTAGTGCTTAAGCAAGAACTGGGATATCCCCAGTGAGACTTTACTCAGGCCAAACTCCTTGACCTGTATGTCAGTTCCACCTTGTCAGCTGACTAGCTGACTTGTAAAGGTCAGCCCAAACCCTGGCCTGGAACAAGGGGAGCAGACACCCACCCAACACTTTGTCTACTCCCAATGAAAGCCATCCTGGGTTTTGGCTGGAGCAACCATACTACTGGTAAACTTACTGTGGCTGACACAACATAAGCAAACGGCTTCTATCTCTCCAAGGCCAGGTAACCTTGGTGACATGTTACTTATTCTTTCTTTGTCTGGTATAAGCCAGAAATCTAGCTGGAATGTACACCCTATTAAGGACCTTCCCAGCTGCAGCCTTCCGTTTCCCCCCCTCTGCTCAGACCTGTGGGGAGGAGCACCTTGTGCTTCCAGACAATGGGTAAGTGACAGTGCGTCCGCATTGCCTAGCTGGGAACCCGGGCGATGCTCTACACAAAATCTAAAATCCTTTAGAGCTAGCCACCACCTCGTTACTTTCTCGCAAATTTCCCCCTATACTGGGCCATCCATTTTAGCGGGGAATGGTCTGTGACTCTCTGCCTATCAGGTAGTACTTAAGAAATTATACTTTATACAGATCATGCACTTTAAATTTTAGTTTAAGTATAACGACATCTGGCAGGACCCCACCTGCCCCATACAGTCCATCTCCATTAAGAAGTGTGTCGTATACCCACAAAGGAATAACTTTTAAACTTCGTGCTCTTTAATGTATGCATATGTGCAAAACAGCAAATAGTCCATACACAATCAAATCTTTAGTATAGACATTCAAACAGCAGTAAAAACCTGTAATCCAATGATCGATTGCTGGTCTCACAGACAGACTTCAGACGCCAACGTCTCGTGGTCTGTATGCTCAAGTAGCTGATCTACCTAGCGGTAGTCTGTGTTACCCAGAATGCCAAACACATGACGTTTCGGGGGAAGGCATGCCCCCTTTCTCAAGCGCTTGAGAAAGGGGGTGTGCCTTCCCCCAAAACGTCACGTGTTTGGCATTCTGGGTAATACAGATTACCGCTAGGCGTTCAGCTACTTGAGCATACAGACCACGAGATGTTGGCGTCTGAAGTCTGTCTGTGAGACCAGCAATCGATCATTGGATAACTTAAGAAACTCAAGTGCCCACTTCAAAGCTAAGCACTCTTTCTACGATGGCGTCGTTCTTTTCTACTGCCGTCAGTTTTCTACTTAGGTATACCACCAGATGTTCTTCCTCATCAATCAATTGGGACAGTACAGCTACCAGTCCCCTGATAGAGGCATCTACCTGTACCACAAATTCTGCCTTTAAATCACAGGCTCTTAAGGTATTTTACACAGCACTTCTTTTAACCTCTGAAAAGCTTCCTTTGCTTTCTCATCCCATTTCACCCTCGAAGATTTATACCCCTTAGTAAGGTCTGTAAGGGGGGCTGCAACTGAGGAGAAATTTGGCACGAACCTTCTATAATATCCAGCCAACCCTAAAAAAGCTTTAACCTGTTTTTTTGACACCGGCTTGGGCCAATTTTTAATAGTCTCGATTTTGTCAAGTTGGGGTTTAATGATTCCACAATCAATGTTGTACCCCAGATACTGAGCCCCTTCAAGGCCTATGTCGCATTTCTTGGGATTTGCGGTCAGGCCATCCTCCTGAATGGAGTCCAGGACCGCTTGAACCTTAGCCAGGTGGGAATTCCAGTCTAAGCTGAAAATGACCATGTCATCTAAATATGTGGCTGCATATTTTCTATGAGGCCGTAAGACAATATCCATCAATCTCTGGAATGTGGCAGGGACATTGTGGAGGCCAAAGGGCGCACCACATTTTGAAAATGGCCATCAGGTGAAGAAAAAGCGGTTTTCTCCCTGGCTGCTTTTGTAAGTGGCATCTGCCAATAGCCCTTGGTAAGGTCCAGAGTGGTGATGTACCTGGCGGGCCCCAACCTTTCTATGAGCTCATCCACTCTCGGCATCGGATATGCATCAAATTTGGATATCTCATTTAGCTTTGTAAAGTCATTACAAAACCTTAGTCTGCCGTCGGGTTTGGGAATGAGAACTATGGGGCTGGACCAACCACTCTGCGACTGCTCTATAACCCCTAGTGACAAAATTTTTTTCACCTCATCTGAGATTGCCTGTCTCTGGGCTTCGGGCACACGATAGGGTCACTATGTCACTGTCACTATGTTATGTTTTATGACCTGAGTTCTACCTGGTAAGTCCGAAAACAAGTCTCTATTTCTTCCTAGTAACTCCTTCTCCTCCTCTACCTACACTGCGCATAAGGAGTCTGAGATACGGACCTCTGGAAGCTTGTGACTAGGGACTTCCTTTGGCTTACACACAGCACCAAGGGCTTCTCTGTCCTTCCAGGGTTTGAGTAAATTAATGTGGTAGCTCTGGAGCGGTTTTCTTTTCCCAGGCTGATATACCTTATAGTTTACTTCACTGATTTTTTTTCCCGGACTTCATGGGGACCTTGCCACTTTGCCAGAAATTTACTTTCCGCTGTTGGAACCTGCACCAACATCCGGTCACCAGGCTGAAAGGACCTTACCTTTGCAGACCTATTATATAATCTGGCTTGTGCTTCCTGCACCTGTTGCATATTCTCTTTCACAACTGACATCACGGCAGCAATCCTGTCATGCATTTCAGCAATAGGCTGAACTGGATGGACGTCTTGTCTTTTTTCAGCCTTACAAACTATGTAACCATGTAATATGCTCAATGACACTGCGGTGAGGCGTGTGCTCCTGTTCCCAGGTCTCTTTAGCTGTGTCTAGTAGTCCCCGGGGATGTCTACTGTATAACATTTCGAATGGGAAAAAACCTGTGGAAGCCTGCGGAACCTACCTTATAGAGAACATTAAGTATGGCAATAACCGTCCCAGTCTTTCCCATCCTTGTCTACCATGCTTTTTAGCATCCCCTTCAATGTCCTGTTAAACGTCTCTACAAGGCCATCAGTCTGGGGGTGTTATATTGAGGTTCTTAGGTGTTAAATATTTAATAGGCGACACAGCTCTTTCGTAATTTTAGACATTAAATAGGTTCCCTGGTCAGTGAGGATTTCTTTGGAATCCCTGTCCGGGTGAACATGTGGAACAGTTCCCTTGCAATCCCCTTAGACGAGGTGTTTCTGAGTGGGATGGCTGCCGGATAGCGGGTGGCATAGTCTAGCACACGGGTGTCCAACACAAGGCCGTGGTAAAACGGCTGTGCGGAGTCAGAGATATCGCGGGGGGCCGCGGGCTGGAAAACACAAGCGATCTCTCTGACTCCGCACGGCCGCTTTATCACGGCCGCGCAGAGTCAGTCAGCAGCTGCACGCTCGGTGCAGCTGCTGGTACAGGGAGAAGGCAGGAGGGATCGTTCCCCTCCTGACTTCTCCCATGTATGACGCACCGCTTTCCTCACGCCCCCCTGCGACGCTAGGTCTCCTAGGTCGGCAGCCTCTGCCAGCCCAGGAGATCACTGGGAGCTGCGTGATGGCATAAGCGGCATGATGGCGTAACACCAGCTCGTGGACCTGCCCACGCTGCACGGACCATGAGGAGTTGAGTACCTTTTTTTTAATTTTATATTCATTAGCTGCAGGGGGCATCTACCTGGCTACTGGGGTGCGATATGGGGCATCTACCTGGCTACAGGGGGCCTATATGGGGCATCTACCTGGCTACTGGGGGGGTTATATGGAGCATCTACCTGGCTACTGGGAGGCCTATATGGGGTATCTACCTGGCTACAGGGGGCTATATGGGGCATCTACCAGTCTACAGAGGACTATATGTGGCTTCTACCAGGCTACATATGACTATATGGGGCATCTACCAGGCTACAGAGGACTATATAGGGCATGTACCTGGCTACAGTGGAACAATGGGGCATCTACCTGGCTACAGGGGGCTATATGGGGCCTTTACCTGGCTACAGGGGGGCTATATGGGGCATCAACCTGGCTACAGATGACTATATGGGGCATCTACCTGGCTACTGGGGGTGCTATATGGGCATTCTACCAGGCTACAGAGGACTACATGGGTGCATGTTCCTGGCTACAGAGGACTATATGGGGCATCTACCTGGCTACAGGGGACTATATGGGGCATCTACCTGGCTACAGGGGACTATATGGGGCATCTACCTGGCTACAGGGGGCTATATGGGGCATCTACCTGGCTACAGAGGTCTATATGGGGCATCTACCTGGCTACAGGGGACTATATGGGGCATCTACCTGGCTACTGGGGTCTATATGGGGCATCTACTTGGCTACAGGGGGCTTTATGGGGCATCTACCTGGCTACAGGGGACTATATGGGGCATCTACCAGGCTACAGGGGACTATGTGGGGCATCTGCCTGGCTACATGGGGCTAGGTGGGGCAACTGCCTGGCTACAGGGTGCTATACGGGGTATCGGCCTGGCTACAGGGGGCCTATATGGGGCATCTACATGGCTACTGGGGGGTTATATGGGGCATCTACCTGGCTACTTGGGGGGCTATATGGGGCATCTACCTGGCTACAGGGGGCCTATATGTGGCATCTACCAGGCTAAAGAGGAATATATGGGGCATCAACCTGGCTACAGGAGGCTATATGGGGCATCTACCAGACTACAGAGGACTATATGGGGAATGTACCTGGCTACAATGGAACAATGGGGCATCTAGCAGGCTACAGGGGGGCTATATGGGGCATCTACCAGGCTACAGAGGACTATATGGGACATGTACCTGGCTTACAGGGGACTATATGGGGCATTTACCTGGCTACAGGGGGGCTATATGGGGCATCTACCAGGGTACAGAGGACTATATGGGGCATCTACCTGGCTACAGGGGGCTATATGGGGCATCTACCAGGCTACAGGGGGCTATATGGGGCATCTAATAGGCTACAGGGGACTATATGGAGCATGTACCTGGGTACAGAGGACTATATGGGGCATCTACCTGGCTACAAGGGGGCTATATGGGGCATCTACCAGGTTACAGGGGACTATATGGGGCATCTATTAGGCTACAGAGGACTATATGGGGCATCTACCTGGCTACAGGGGACTATATGGGGCATCTACCAGGCTACAGAGGACTATATGGGGCATCTACCAGGCTACAGGGGGGCTATATGGGGCATCTACCTGGATACAGAGGACTATATGGGGCATCTACCTGACTACAGGGGGCTATATGGGGCATCTACCTGGCTACAGGGGACTATATGGGGCATCTACTTGGCTACAGCGGGGCAATAATGGGGCATCTACCTGGCTACAGGGGAACCTATATGGGCATCTACCTGGCTACTGGGGACTAAATGGGCATTTTACCTGGCTACATGGGGCTATATTGGCATTTACCTGGCTACAGGAGGCTATATAGGCATCTACCAGGCTACAGGACAGGATCTGTATATTGGGCATCTACCTGGCTAAGGGGGTATATGAGGCATATACCAGGCTACACAAGGACTACTGCTATTGGGGCTTATGTTTCCTGGCTACAAATGGCACAGACAGGGGCATATGGCCCACCTGGCTTTCAGCTGGCTATACACTATATGGGGCATCTACAGGCTAAAGGACTAAGGGGACTAATGGGACTATGGGCACCTGGCTACATGGGACTATATTGGGGCATTTTCACTGGCTCACTGCTACAGGGAGCTTTTATCGGCATCTCCTACCAGGCTACAGAGGACCCGTCGGGTATGGGCATCTACCTGGCTACAGTGGCACTATATGGGGCATCTACCTGGCTACAGGGGACTATATGGAGCATATACCTGGCTACTGGTGACTATATGGGGCATCTACCTGGCTACTTGGGGGCTTTATGGGGCATCTACCAGGCTACAGGGATATATCTATATGGGGGCATATACATACCTGGTACAAGGGGGGCATTTATGGCGGGCATATGGGTCTACCAGGTTACAGGGACTATAGATATTGGGGGCTATTGTTCCTGGCTACAGGGACTATATGGGCATCTACCAGGCTAAGAGACTTATGGGGGATCTACCTGTACAGGTTATATGGGGCATCTACCAGGCTACAAAGGACTATATGGGGCATCTACCTGGCTACAGAGGAACTATATGGGGCATCTACCTGGCTACAGGGGACTATATGGGACATGCACCTGGCTACATGGGACTATATGGGGCATACCTGCTACCAGGGTCTACACAGAGGACTATATGGGGCATCTACCAGGATACAGGGGGCTATTTTGGGGCATTACCTGGCACAGGGTATATGAGTATACTGTATGTACTTGGGCATCTACCTGACTACGGGGGCTTTTATGGGGCATCTACCTGGCTACAGGGGACTATATGGGGCATCTACCTGACTACAGGGGGCTATATGGGGCATTCCTACAAGGATATATGGGGGTGGCTTAATATTGGGGCATTCACTAACTGGGTTACCTACAGAGGACTATATGGGGCATCTACCTGGCTACGGACATGGGGACTTACTAACTATAGGGGCATCTACTTGGCTACAGGGGGCTATAAAGGGGCATCTACCAGGCTACAGAGGACTATATATACAGGCATGGTATGGGACTACTGTGGAAATAATGGGGCATCTACCTGACTACAAGGGGGCTATATGGGGCATCTACCTGGCTACAGGGGGACTATATGGGGCATCAACCAGGCTACAGAGGACTATATGGGCATCTACCAGGCTACAGGGGGCTAATGGGCATTCTACCTGGATACAGAGGACTATATGGGGCATTACCTGGCTACAGGGGCTATATGGGGCATTCTACCTGGCTACAGGGGACTATAGGGCATCTACTTGGCTACAGGGGCTATATGGGCATTACCTGGCTACAGGGGGCCTATATGGAGCATCTACCTGGCTACTGGGGGGTTATATGGGGCATCTACCTGGCTACTTGGGGGTTATATTGGGCATCTACCTGGCTACAGGGAGGCTATATGGGGCATCTACCAGGCTACAGAGGACTATATGGGGCATCTCCCTGGCTACAGGGGGTTATATGGGGCATCTACCAGGCTACAAAGGACTATATGGGGCATGTACCTGGCTACAGGGGGCTATATGGGAGGCTATCTCTACCTGGCTACAGGGACTATTGGGCATGCTACCTGGCTAATGGACTATATGGGGCATTCTACCTGGCTACAGGGGCTATATTGGGGCATCTACCAGGCTACAGAGCGTACCCCCCTTTTATGGGGCTATTACTTACCTGGCTACAGGGGACTATATGGAGCATATACCTGGCTACTGGTGACTATATGGGGCATCTACCTGCTACAGGGGCTTTTGGCATCTACCAGGCTACAGAGGTACTATATGGGCACTACCTGCACAGGGGCTATAAGGGGACTACTAGGACTAAGGGGATTTGGCTATAAACTATTGGGCCCCGTGGCTTTCTACCTGCTACAGAGGACTATATGGGGCATCTACCTGGTTACAGAGGACTATATGGGGCATCTACCTGGTTAAAGAGGACTATATGGGGCATCTACCTGGCTACAGGGGGGCTATATGGGGCATCTACCAGGCTACAGAGGACTATATGAGGCATCTACCTGACTACAGCGGACTATATAGGGCATCTACTTGGCTACAGGGGGCTTTATGGGGCATCTACCTGGCTACAGGGGACTATATGGGCATTACTTGCTACAGGGGCTATATGGGCATTTTACCAGGCTACAGATATTAGGGCATTACCTGGCTACGGGGGCTATATGGATCTACCAGGCTACAGAGGCTATATGGGGGCATGTCTGCTACAGAGGGCTTTGGCATTACCAGTACAGAGGACTATATGGGGCATCTACTTGGCTACAGGGGGCTATATGGGGCATTTACCAGGCTACAGGGGACTATGTGGGGCATCTGCCTGGCTACATGGGGCTATGTGGGGCATCTGCCTAGCTACAGGGTGCTATATGGGGCATCGACCTGGCTACAGGGTGCTATAAAGGGCATAGGCCTGGCTAAAGGGGGCCAAATGGGTCATATACCGAGCTACAGGGGGCTAAGTGGGGCATCTCCCTGGCTACAGGGGGGCTATGTGGGGCATCTCCCTGGCTACAGGGGGGCTATGTGGGGCATCTACCTGGCTACAGGGGGGCTATGTGGGGCACCTCCCCGGCTACAGGGGGGCTATGTGAGGCATCTCCCCGGCTACAGGCGGGCTATGTGGGGCATCTCACTGGCTACAGGGGGGCTATGGGGGGCATCTCCCTTGATATATGGGGCATATTACCTGGCTAGAGGGGGCATATTACCCGGCTGCAGAGGGCATATTACCTGGCTACAGGGGGCAAAATTACTACCTGGCTACAGGGGGCAATTTACTACCTGGCTACAGGGGGCAAAAATACCTATCTACCTACATGGGCAGATATAACTGTCATCTACAGGGGGCTTTTTACCCACTTATCTACCTACAAGGGTCATATGTACATATCTACCTACAGGTGGGCTATATGGGCGGCAATATATTCTTCCTGGTTGCCCTCAAAGGGCTAATTATAATAGCAATACTGTACAAATGTAACAGTTAAGGAGAAGTTCCATTTACACGGTTCTAAAAGTATGTCGGCCCTTTAAGGTACGCCGTGAGGCTGATGTGGCCCTTAGTGAAAACGAGTTTGACACCCGGGTCTTGCACAAACAATATGTGCTGGTGACCTCTGGCAGACTTAGGAAGTTGCCCTACCAGGTCCATAACGATGCGCTCAAATGGCACTTCAATTATCGGTAGCGAAACTATCGGGTTACGGAGGTGTGGCCAAGGGGTATTAACCTGACATTCTGGACATGAATAACAATCATCCTCTACCACTCTTTATATACCGGGCCAGTAAAAATTCCGCTCAATGCGCTCCTTGGTCTTGTCTACCCCTAGATGCCCCCCCTGCTCATGCGAATGACCAAGCTCCAAGACCATGCGTACATGTGACTGCGGCACCACAAGTTGTTCTACAACCTCAGTCGGGGTCTTCTTTACCCTGTAAAGGAGATTATCATGCACTGCGAAATGTGGATCCCCCAAATTTGTGTCAGGTTCTTGCCGCACACCATTTATGACTTTAACATTCCGCCAGGCGTTTGCTATGTTTGGATCCTTTAATTGCTCCGTCCCAAAGTTACCTCTGGCAAACTGCAAGGGTGAAAACTCAATCTCGGGGGGATTTTCCTCCGAATCTCCCGCCAGGACCACTAAAGGGAAGCTATCAGGACACTCTGATATCCTTGTTACGGCCTTTACAGGTTCACACTCCTTGGATACCTGTTGTTTACCCACCTTGGCCTGCTTATTCTCCCATACATTCCAGAACAAGGGAAAGTCCCGGCCTAATATCACATGGTACATTAAGTCCTTTACAACGCCAACTTCATGACTCACGGACCCACATGGAGCCTCTACTGTGACTAGGGCCATGGGATAGTCCTTAGTGTCCCCATGTATAGACACCACCCCCAGGCAACGGGTCTGGAGTTTACCAGGGTCCACTAAATTGGCACGGACTAATGTCACAAGACTCCCAGAGTCCATTAAGGCCATCACGGAACGGCCTCCTATCTGGACTGGACACACTTGCCGTTCGCTCATATTTTCCTTTTGAGCCACACACACAGGCCTGGCAAAATAAGACCTGCACCTCCCAAAGTCACACTCCATGGGCTCTGCAAGCAAAGGGCACTTGGCCTCCACATGTCCCAGTTCCTGGCAGTGCCAGCAGACTATCTGGCCTCGTGGCCTGGTAATTAAGTCCTTCTTGGGACTTGACATCCGTTTACTGGACCGCTCAGAAAACGTGCCACCCTCCTTAGCATGCAGTCTTTCCCCTTAATAGCAGGAACAATCTTACCGTATGCCAGTTTCTTCTGGTCCCTGGGGCCATGCAGGACCTGGAGGAAGTCCTCAGTGGCCGTAAATCTCTCCACTAGGGACACCAAGTCGTCCACACTTTTTGGATCGGAGTACCCCAAGCATCCTAACCGGCAAGGCACAGGCAAATCGATCATATACGACCCGTTCCACTATTTATGCAGGCGTGAGCTCCTCCGGCTGTAGCCACTTGCTGGTAAGGTAGAATAGGTCATACATTTGCAACCTCGCTAGTTTCTTGGCGTCATATTCCCGGGTGAAGACTCGCCAGACACGAACCGCCAAGGTAACGCCAAGCCGGGCCAGTATTTCCTCCTTCAACCTTGCATACACCCTGGCGTCCTGGACTCGCAGGTCAAATTAAGCCTTTTGCGGTTCACCCGTCAGGAGGAGGGGCAGTTCATCCGCCCGCAGATCTTGGGTTAACTGCGCCCCCTCTGCGATCCTCTCAAACTTGACCAGGTAGGCTTCAATGTCGTCCTCAGCAGTCATTTTTGTCAGCACCCTTTGCACCAGCTGACGGGATGCCAACTGCAATCCCTGAGACGCCCGTGGTCTTTCGGTTAAGGCTTGTAGTGTTTGGTTCATCATGTGCTGTTCTGTGGCTGTGGCCTGGTGCACCTGCAGCAGCAGATGATTGGTCTCATTTTGGGCCTTTACTGCTTCTTCATGCTGTTGTGCACTGGCCTCCTGTTTTGCAGTAACCACTTGTTGGAGGTGGAGGTTTGATTGGACTAACTGTTTGATCAGCTCGTCCATTTTAGCAGTTTTGTCCTAGAGAGTAGTGGCAGGTTTAACCCAGGACATGGTCCACCACACTCCCTCTGTCTGTCTCTTTAAGATGCCCGTTGCATCCTCCACCATATGTAAGCGGGCACTGCTCTCCCGATCGCAGTCCAATGCCGATACAGACGCAGACAGGTTGCTTTTAGGTTCACCACGGATCCTCCCGCGTTTTATTGGCACAACAGGTAAACAATCTTCAACATATGCCAAACATAAAACAGAGCAGCAAACAAACAAAACTCCTGCTCCTCTGAGCGCTGGCTACAGAGTGCAGTTTACCCTCACTACAACTTGTCAGCACGCAGTGCTTAAGCGAGATCCGGGATATCTCCAGTGAGACTCTCCTCAGGCCAAACTCCTTATAGCTATATGTCAGATCCACCTGGTCAGCTGACTAGCTGACTTATAAAGGTTAGCCAAAACCCTGGCCTGGAACAAGGGGAGCAGACACCCACCCAACACTTTGTCTACTCCCGATGAAAGCCGTCCCATGTTTTGGCTGAAGCAACCATACTACTGGTAAACGTATGTCAACCACTTACTGTGGCTGACACAACACGAACGAACGGCTTCTACCTCACCAAGGCCAGGTAACCTTGGTGACATGTTACTTATTCTTTCTTTGTCTGGTGTAAGCCAGAAATCTAGCTGGGATGTACACCCCATTAAGGACCTTCCCAGCTGCAACCTTACAACATATATATACTATATATTTTATATAATATATATATATAGTTACTATTTATTCAGAACTGCTTATTTATATTGTGAGACATACAATAGTTGAGGGTAGATATATTCCCAAGAGTATCTCCTATGCTGCCTTAGCGGTACCCGGGCAGATGCGTGTCACCGAGAGGCCCTGGGCTCGGAAAAAGGAAGGCCGACAGCGTAGGTGTCAGTAACGCTATGTTACTGACACATTCTTTAGTGTAGCGGTTCCAGTCCGCTTGTCGGGTCAGCTTTTCTTGTAGGGTCAAAGAGCGGGGTGGGTGGCCACTCCCACACACCAGGTGAGGCTGGCTTAGGCCTATAAAGCCTGAACCTACACCCTTTGGTGGGTGCTGGTGTCACTCTGAGGATAACCCTGCTGTGAGTAACATAACAAACGCTGTCTGCTTTCAAGCATAGTGAGGGAAAATACTATGTGTAGCCAGTGCTCAGCCGAGCAGGTGTTTATTTCTGTTTAGCCTAAAGTTAAGGCTCGTTTTGTTTTCTGTTGAAGTTTGCCTAATAAGCCCAGGCAGCGCCTGGAACTTGAACTGATTTACATGTCACTGTCTCTGTCTGTGGAAGCCCTGCTTGCCTACCTGACACTACACCTCCACATATGGTGCTTCGGATGCGGGTAATCAGACAATAAAGAGATATACACATGTTTTGCCGCAGCCATTGTTAGGGGTAATGGCTTGTGGAAACTGCAGCACATTAACCGGCAGCTGCAAGAGCAGGTACAAGCCATGGCGCAAAGTGTGCAGAGGTCGTCAGGTTCGCTTCCCACCACCCGTGCTGCCGTACAGATGTCTCTACAGAAGATGACGCTCACGGACGACATCGAGGCCTACCTCGCTCTCTTTGAAAGGGTGGCAGAGCGAGAGCAACTACCGGTGGCTCACTGGGCTGAGGTAGTGGCGCCTTTTCTGACGGGGGAATCCCAAAAGGCATATTTTGACCTCAGCGAACAGGATGCCCGGGACTATGCCAAGTTAAAGGGCGAGATTCTGGCTCGCTTAGGAGTGAACGTCCATGTGCAGGCCCGTCAGGTGCATAACTGGACCTTTTCGGAGAACCTACCCGCTCGTTTCCAAATGTATGACCTTGTCCACCTGGTGAAGAAGTGGCTACAGCTGGAGGAATCTACGCCTGCGCAGGTGGTCGAGAAGGTGGTCCTGGATAAGTTTATCCACTCGTTGCCCCCGGAGATCCAGTTCTGGGTAGGACAAGGCGACCCCAAAGATGCTGAGCACCTCGTTAACCTCGTTGAGAGGTACAAGGCCACCGAGGACTTACTGCAAGCCATGCCTCATAGACGCGTCAACCCCGGTAACAGCAAGTCGGCCGTAATGACTGGTAAGACTGTTCCATATCAAATCGGGGTAAAAAGTGTCCCAAAGGGAGGTGACCCAAAGGGGGTTCTGGTGGAGAGGAAGAATCCCAAATGGACAGGCCGGCACCGGCCGGAGTCTCAAGGTGACCAGGCCCGGGTCATATGTTGGCGGTGTCATGGACCTGACCATATGGCCGCAAACTCACTGTAGAGCCTATGGAATGTGACTCAGCTAGGCGGAGGTCGGTGTTTGCACGGTGTATGCTCCGCGGAGACTGTGCCAGAAACTGATCAGCAGCTGTGTCACATCAAGGTGAACGACTACCAGGTAACTGCTCTACTGGACTCGGGGAGTTTGGTCACACTAGTGCACGCCAGCCTGATTGACCCTACCTCTTTCACGGGAGAGATTATAGGGGTCCTGTGCATACATGGGAACACCAAGGAGTACCCTACCACCCTAGTAAAACTGGAGACTTCGGGTGGTGTTGCCTCACATGAGGTGGGCGTGATGAGGACCCTTATGCACACCATGATCCTGGGGAGAGACTTCCCCCTATTTTGGGACTTGTGGCGAAAGAATGTATCAAGTACTGCAAATATCAATAATGGTGTTACTAATTGTCCTGTTAACCCTGAACCGTTTGACCCCGAAGCTACAGTTCAGACAGTAGGGGTGACCACAGGAAGTAATGATTAGTTTCCCTTAGCTGTACTTGTAGGTGAGACTGAGGAACAGGCAGAGGTGGCAGGTATGCCTGACCTGGAGGTTTCACCTGATAATTTCGTGACTGCTCAGCTCCCGGACCCCACCTTGGTGAAAGCCAGGGAAAATGTGAAGGTTGTGAATGGGGAACCTCAATATCCAGGGGCTGACAAGGTGTTCCCCCAACTGGAGGTCAATCAAGAGCTGCTGTATCAGGTTGACAGAGTCAGGGGGGAGGTTGTAGAACAGCTGGTGGTGACTCAGCAATATAGGAGGATGGTCTTGGACCTTGCGCACACAATGGGGAGGTCATTTGGGCAGCGAAAAAACACAAAGCGTTTCCCAATGGGGTTTTTTTGGGGCCAGGGTCCAGGGGATGTAAAACGGACGCGAGCCTGCCCAGAGTTAAATACAGCTCCTATGCCCCATTAAGGACCCCTTGATGGCACTACCTATAATCGAGGTACCATTTTTAAAGGGTGCAATGGGTCAGTAGGGCCCCTTAGTAAAATCTGCCCGGGGGGCCCTCAAAATAATTGGTGGTCGTGCTTGCCACCCATTACCCTGAGGCTGTTCCTTTACAAAATACCTCCCCAAAAGTTTTTTTTGGGAAAAAGGTGTTTTATAATTTCTCCCGACCGGCATACCAAAGGAATCCTTACAAACAAGGGACCCCCCTTATGTCCAAGGTCACTGGATTATGCAAACTGGGTGAACATTAAAACACTTTGGGAAAAGTTGTGATCACCCCCCAAACAGACGGTTCTTTTGGAAAGATCAACAAGACGTTAAAAAATGTTTAAGAGGGTGGTTTTATTAAGGCAGGGGGACTGGGCCTGTTTTATGCCTTATTTTTATGTTTTCCCGTCCAGGAATTTCCACAATGTCCACTGGGGTTTTCCGCCCTTTAGTTTTTTGGTGGGTTCCACGTGGTCTCCTGGACATCACAAAAAACCCGGAGCAGGGGTCCCCCCCCTACCGGGGTTGGGTTTAAACTCCCTCTCCCAAATGCAGGCTAGGATCGCTACCATCATGCCAATAGTAAGGGAACACCAACAGCAGGAACAGTAGGCTCAAAAACCCGGGTTATCATAAGTCCGGCCCAAATAAGGCTTTAACCCCGGGATGGGTATTTAATATTGTCCCCAAATGTGGGAGAACAGGTTTTTACAAATGGCAAGGCCCTAAAGTGCCTAAAAAAAAGTGGGAACGTGAATTATAAGGTAACCCCCTGATAAGCGAACCCCGACAATTTTACCATGTCAACCTAATTAAAACCTGGAAGGACAAGCCCTGACTTTCCCCCGTGATGCCCCCTTGTTTGCCCTTCCAGAGGTGTAATTTTTCGGATCACGGGCAAAATCCCAAAACAAAAACCAGGGGGTTTTTATAAAAAAACATAAGGGGGTTTTTTCCGACTACCAGGGCGTACGAAAGTCATAAGACATGTTTTTAACGAAAGGGGTAAAGGTCCATTTAAAACCTTACCGGGTTTCCAGAACACATAGAAAGAGCCCCAATCTGGGAGGTCAGAAAATGTTTGCCTCGGGGGTAATTGGGGGTCAACAGTGAATGGGCAAACCCTATCGTGCTGATACCCAAAGGGTTACCCCCGCCAAAAGGGGATGAAATTTAATTTAGAGACTTGGCCCCTGGGCCCGGTACTTCTTTTCCCCCCTGAATCTTTAACCCAAATTTAACCCGGCAGGTTTTCCCCCCAAGAAAGGCCCAAAGGAAAACTCCCTTTTTTTACAACCCGAAGGGGCTGTTTTCCCGTACTCTGCTTACCTTTTGGGGTTTCATGGGACCCCCCAAAAATTTAGGATTAAGGGGTGTCATCCTAAAAAACCCCCTCTAGTATCTTTGGGATACTTGGATGATTCATTTTTCTTCAGTGAAGATAGGGACCCGGGCCCCCTTACCGAAGGGACAGGCAGTGCTTATTCATTAAAAGAAACGGGACTTTCCCCAAATCCAAAAAAAAATTTCGCCCCAGGGTTTGAGGAAATCCCCCGCCCGGGGTAAAAAAAATTGGTAGGGGTGTCATAAAACCACAAAATTTAAAAAAATTGAAGCAATTTCAATACTGGCCCCCCAAACCCACAACCAAAAAAGGGAGAAAGGCTTTTTTTTGGGATTATGGGGGTTTTTTTCCCGGGGTTTTAAATTTAAAATTTTTTTAGCATGCGCACTACTAACAGATTTGACTGGCACACAATTGGTTATGGTCAAAAGAGCCCCGAGGCAAAAAAGGGTTCCAAAAGTTGAAACACCCTCTGCAGCGTCCGGGGTTTTAAACACCCCCGAACTTTAAGAGGATTTCATTGTACCGACAGAGGGCTGATGTTGGACTTGGGGGGGGGGGGGGGGGGGGGGGGGGGGGGGGGGGGGGGGCCAGCAGGGGGGGTTCTTTCCCAAGAAGTAGTGGGAGAGGAGCATCCCGTCCTATATCTGAGCAGGAAGCTTACACCAGCGGAGAAAAACTACAGTATAGCTGAGTGGGGGTGTTTGGCCATCAAGTGAGTGGGAGTGTTTGGCCATCAAGTGGGCCTTTGAAGCCCTGAGGTATTATCTTCTGGGTCGCCGCTTCAAGTTAATTACAGATCATTCTCCGCTAACATGGATGTCTCAGGCAAAGGAGAGAAATGCAAGGGTCACAAGGTGGTTCCTAACTCTGCAAAATTTAAAGTTTATAGTAGAACACAGAGCGGGTAAACTTCAGGGCAATGCTGATGCTCTGTATGGTGGCCAAGTTTGTCCGACCCCACAGTTCGAACAGAGGGGGAGGGTATGTGAGACAGTGACAGGGGGAATAGTTGAGGGTAGATATATTTCCCCAAGAGTACTCTCCTATGCTGCCTTAGGCGGTACCTGGGCAGATGCGTGTCACCGAGAGGCCTGGGCTCGGTGAAGGAAGGCCGACAGTGTAGGTGTCAGTAACACTATGTTACAGACACATTCTTTAGTGTAGCGGTTCCAGTCCGCTTAGTCTGGGTCGGCTTTTCTTGGAGTGGTCAAAGAGCAGGGTGGGAGGCCACTCCCACGCACCAGGTGAGGCTGGTCTCAGGCCTATAAAGCCTGAACCTACAGGCCTGTGTGGAGTGCTGGTGTCACTCTCAGGATAACCCTGCTGTGAGTAACATAACAAACGCTGTCTGCTTTCAAGCATAGTGAGGGAAAAGGCTATATGCAGCCAGTGCTCAGCCGAGCAGGTGTTTATTTCTGTTTAGCCTAAAGTTAAAGGAGTTTTGCCACGATCTCAGTTCATACCTCCTGCATCCAGCTCTTCAGCTCTGTGTGCTCAGAAGGGGGCGTGTGTGATTTGTTTGAATTGCCTATCCTGTGACCCAGCAGGATGACATCACCAGGCCTCTCCTCTCTCTAGTCAAAGAAAGGTCTGTTTATTTACAGAGGTAAAAGTAGCTACACTGTAGCTTAGAGGTAATGCTTTTTGCCTCCAGGCACAAGGGTCCTTGGTTCAAATCCCTGCAGGAACCAAACCCATGGATTTTTTTTTTCTTTATCAATACACATAGCTCATTGAGGTTCCTTCTTAATTTATTTGCACTGTTTCACTAATTAATAAGGAGTATAGGGGACAGGAGTAGAATGACAACACCTGGGGGTTGAACACTCAGGAGCTGTCTGAGAGGAGAGGTTATGTCTGGTCATGTGCAACCAGGACTGAGGAGCTCGCAGCCCTGGTCGTAGCCCCTGGAGACGAGCTGTAAACAATGGCTCACTAAAAGGGCAGCTCAAACAAAAACGGTGCAGAATGTTTAATAAGGATGAATGGTGAAAATGTTTATTATTTAATTTGCAAGCTTCCCACGTCAACTTTACTTCGTGGCAAAACCCCTTTAAGGCTCGTTTTGTTCTCTGTTGAAGTTTGCCTAATAAACCCAGGCAGCGCCTGGAACTTGATTGAACTGATTTCCGTGTCACTGTCTCTGTCTGTGGAAGCCATGCTTGCCTACCTGACACTAAACCTCCACAGTATATATCAGTTTATTACACTATAGATAGTAAAGATTTCTACCATTAGTACTTTAATATATAATATATACAGGATAGGTAAAAAATATCTGATTGCTCTGGTTTCACCACTGAGACCCCGGACAAACACTAAAATGGGGGACCTGTTCTGCAACAGTCTATGGGCCTGACAAAGACAGCCGAGTGCAACGCTTGGCTGACTTTGAATGGAGCCGCATGTTCTACTGCTGCTCTGTTGAAACCAGTGTTGCACTGGGGTGCCTAGTGCCAACAAGTGAAGCTTCATCCGGAGGGCCCATCAGTGGAGTTGATTCTGGACACCAGTGGAGTTGATTCTGAGGGCACACCCTATAGCTACTCTACATGCCTCTTACACTCTTCCTCTTGCTTTTTGCCTCTTTTTCCCTGACTTTCTGTCTCTCCCAAGGATGTAAATGCAGATTAAAATAAACTCTAGGTCTGCCATACTCAGGAGCCCATCGGGGATTTTCCCTGTTGGGCAGTCCAAGCCTGGTTAAAACACTTCTGCAGTGAACGATCACAGGGAGAATGAGGGGTTCAGAGCCCCAATGTTAGTGATTGGTGGGGGTCCCAGTGTTCAGACATTAGTCGCCTATCCTGTTTATGGCTAATGAAGGACTATTGTTGGAAAACCTCTTTTACAATGAATAGTTTCCCTGTCTATGGACATTTATTTCCTGTCTTGTAATATCCAGACATGATTTGATTCAAATTTCCCTGCTTTAAATTATCCTAATAAAAGATGCGTTTCTAATACCTCAACTAACAAACAAGATATAAATTGCATAGAGACTATACTTTTCTTTTACTGATAATACACATAGGTGCATATCTTGGATGACCAATCAGCAAAATTCTCTCTTAAACATTACATCCACACTAATATCACTTCAAAGAAGAAAACAATAAGTCTCATTGATAATAAAGTCACATCAGTGAAATTTATGAATTGAGTAAAGTGATTGTAGTACAAATTCACATTAAAATTATTTACATTGCAAATATGTTTTAGTTTACTGTAATGCAAGTATAATCATTATCTTACATGAACCATCACTAATACATTTATTACATTTATGCTTGTTACTTTTACTATACAGTTGTAGTAGAGCTATGGCAGATCTAACCACCATCTATGAACAACCAGGAATCTAGACTTGTTACATCAGTAATAAATATCTGTGAGTCATTAATTAGATTTTGCAAATTTAAAGGAGAAAGAAATTATTGAACTGCAGCCAGTGAGTGTGACATTATGTCAGAGATCCATGATCTAGCCAGCTTAATTTAACCATATAAAATGCTCAATGGAGAATTCCTAATTAAAAAGGTTGAAATATGCAGACAAAACAAGATACATTTAAGAAAAAAATATTAAACAGGTTCAACCCATTGAAAAGGTACTTACATGCAGGGTTTCTGAGAGTGTAATCCATACAGAGTAACTCAATGGGTCATAGCCTAATGTTTGATGAATGCAACAGATGATATGAAAGGAAGAGGTGAGAGTTAAAAATCATGACTAAAGCTGAGCTGGGAAGATGATGTCTGCTCTACAGCACCAACCAGACTTTTTATTATGATGTGAGAATGAGTAAAGCTGATTAAAATGCCTTGATTATCTGCTTGGATAACCTAACATCAGTTTTATGGGAGATTAACAGGATTTTAAAAACATTAGCAGCTATCTGGGTATGGTCTTATCTGACACAAACAGCTGACTTCATTACAGATCTGGCTACAATAACATCCTTGCATTCTAGTACCAGGAACATACATAAGAAAAGACACAATTACATAATAGGCACAAATCTACCTATCTATCTATCTATCTATCTATCTATCTCTCTATCTTAAATGTACTTAACTGAAGATTTTTTTTTTTTTTCATTTCCAAGTGCATACAGGGATCTGTTAAGGGAGTGGCTAAAGGCTCTGGAAGATATAGTATGCATGGTATAAGGCTAAGGCTAACATTTAGGGCTTTACTTGGATAACCACTGTACTTCTCCTGAAGCCCAGGGACCTTGTTGCATGAATTAGTGATTCATTCCTTGACCTATATCAAGCCTAAAGAAGGACATCAATTTGAAACATTGCTATATTGCAGTGTTGCCCATTGACTCAGCATTTACTGTTTTTGTGACATGAATGGATCAACAAATATTTGAAAGCTACAATACTCATCATCTTTTGGAACGCTGACTACTTCCATACACAATTTGCCTAAAATGTATTAAGTATTGTACACAGTGTCAGCCGCTGGTCTCTTAAGTACGCGATGGTCCGGCAGGAAATCACAAGGAAATACACCAGCAAATATATCTGTTCGATATACGGATCTGCTTTTGCAATACTCGTAAGCTGTAGATTATCCATTTTTACAAAATGCAGGTACGATCTATGACACGTGTTAGTTATAGTCATTCACTATCTCTCTACAGTTGTTTATCGCCAGGATATTAGAATTCTGGGCAACATGTATGAAGATCGGAGCGTCGCCGTTTTCACGGGATTTTTAGTGAAAGCTGCGCCTCATTTATGTCGGCGCCCGAGCTGCGCTCATACATGCGGTGTAAAGTTCCCTGCGCCTCGCCGATGTGTGAGGCGCAGTGCGGAACTTAGGCGCAGAAGGACTGCGCCTCACCTGTATCTAAATGGATCATAAGATTCACCACCCAAGGAGGTGTGCTCATACATGCAGTGAAAAGTTCCCTGCGCCTCGCCAGTGTGTGAGGCGCAGTGCGGGACTTATCCGCAGTGCGAGACTGCGCCTAACATGTATTCCGATTCGAGACAGGCTGGAAATCAGCGAAAAATCATTAAAAATGTTAATGAATAGCAAAAAGAGTTGTTTTTCAAATGAATGAATGAATGAATAAAGTGAAAAATCAAAGTTGAATAATATACATTGCAATGTACAGAAAAAGTTGATCGTTTAAAATTAAAGCAAATATATATAAGCTCTCCAAAGAAAGAAAGAATAGCTAGAACAGGGAGAGAATTGAACTAATTTTACATTAAATAAGCCAATGAAGATGTTGTACAGATGTGAATTTGGTCTATTGTTTAATTAATAAATTAAGATGTATTTTTTCTTATTTCTAATTTTATTCTATTTTGTATGTCCAGCAAGAGCCAGCACAGCACAGGTCTGGCTGGGACATGTGGTTCTCCAAGCAGGATTTCTATGTTCCCAGGGCTTAGTTCTGGACGTATTTACAGACGTATTTATGTCCGTAGCATAAAATGTGAAAGAAGAACAAATACATCTTCATTTTTTTAATTAAACAATAGACCAAAATTCACATCTGTACAAATATATCTTAATTTTTTAATAAAACAATAGACCAAAATTCACATCTGTACAACATCTGCATTCGCTTATGTAATGTTAAATTAGTGTAATTGTCACGGACTTTGGAATACATTTTGTAGTGGATATGTTTTTCTTTGAAGCTAATATATATATATTGTCATTAATGTTATTGTAAAAAATTTATTAATACATTGATTTAATTGTTCCAGCACTTGGATATGTCTGTTTATTAAGTAATTCATTTAAATGACCAATCCATTTTATTCTTCATACTGTGTAATGTATTTCCGACGCGAAATCCGTTCCGGAATTACATTGCAAATACGTGCCACACTTTGTGACGCATATTTGCAACGGATTTGCAACAGATTTCGCATCGGAAATACATTCCCCATAGTAAATAATGCGTTGTATGGCACGTATTTGCAATGTAATTCCGGAAGGGATTTCTCATCGGAAGTACATTACACAGTATGAAGAATAAAATGGATTGGTCATTTAAATGAATTACTTAATAAACAGACATATCCAAATGCTGGAAGAATTAAACATTTTTTACAATAAAAATTTTTTTTTACAATAACATTAATGACAATATATATATTAGCTTCAAAGAAAAAAATATCCACTACAAAATGTATTCCAAAGTCCGTGGAAAATACACCGATTTAACATCACATAAGCCAATGCAGATGTTGGACAGATTTGTTATTAAACATTTTCCATAACAACAATTTTAGATGTATTGGGGCTGCTTTGAAGTTTAATGCAATTCAGTATATACCACAAAAGGCTTACTGGAACCTGTTGTCCTCCAAGCAGGATTTCTTGCTTTATTATTTATTCTTCTTGACAATTAATTTATTTTTGTACTGTACTGTTGTAAGTGTAAAACTATAGCACATTACAAGAATACCGCGCTCCACTTCGACTTCTCCGCTCAGATAGACCACATTCAACTAGGTCTGCCTGTCGTAGCTGTAAAGCGCTGCCACGCGCCTCACTATGCCGACTCGCACTCATGCATGCCCCGGAGTTTTCGAATTTGCCGCGTCCCGCCCCAGAACGCCCACGGCGCCTCCATTGCATGCCCCTTCATGTTAGGCGCATCTGAAAGTGGCGAAGGTTGCGCCTAACATCTCATCCCTGTGTCCGACAGGGGATTCGACACGGTGAGGCGCAGTTTTCGCCAGAAAACAGGCGCAACTCCCGATCATACATGTCGCCCTTTGTGCATAAACAATCGAATTCAGAGTATGGGGTGTAGGTTCAGCAGAATATATTTCAGCGCAGAGATTCCCGGTTTTTATGAGGGAGTAATAAAATCCTGATTCTTGATCTGGCAATAAATCAAACACGAAGAAGGTGTATCCGTTCATAAACTTCACGATCTATAGCTAGGCTGCTATCGGATTTTTGTTTTCCTGAAATGTGTACGAGGGCCACGTACTCTCTAATGGCTAATTCAGTGTCAAAATTCGGTTGAAAAGGCCTCGCAGGTATCTGCTGCCCACCCAGATACAAAGCTGCGTGACTTATGTTGTAGTGATGAAAACAAAGCGCTAAAGGCTTCATTATCCACAAAACCTATTATTACTGTTTAGGGATTTGGCCTGGGAACAGATTCTCGTGGTTTCTAATTCTTGTCCACGTTGGTATGCTGTATGCTTTTAAGTTGACTCTGTCGATGACGTATTTGGCCATTAGTAGTGCTTGGCTATGACTGATCCTGGTGGCGACAGACAGTTACACTCTTTTCACATATAGGGCCGCTTGCAGAATTTGTATTTTAAACTGTTTTGATTCAGTGGACATCAGACAAAAAGTATCTTTATTTTTGATTATCAGATCCAATCCGTTTAATATACGGTAAGTTTCGGCTGATTGAATATATCTCCAAAAATAGGCCCCAATAGCTGTACAGGTTTTAGAGAGAGCAGTCGCCAGAGCTCTTTTGCTGAATCCTGAATTTAGCAATTCAGGCCTGCGAGCCCTCGTTCATGATGGTGGCCTGCAGAAGTTTTGTAAAATAATCCTGTTGTAAACTGAGATGCCAGAGTTTGTGGACTGTAATTTAAAATAGTTTCGATGTAAGCTCTATAAATGTAGATGTTATCAGATTGTGAAATTAGCCTATCGTCTAGAGTTATATCCACCTGACTGAAAAGTATCGCTATAGGGTAATTAATAAACCCCACACGAGCCCCATCAGCAATGGTTGTATTATCCTGCTTCATAATATGGCAATTTATGTAAAGGAAGGTGTTCTTCAGGTCGTAATAATATTTACCGCTGCCTGAAATTAAGAACTCCAATGGTGCGTTATCGGTCAGAGTGGCGATAAGTTGAACTTCTACAAAGAGAGATTTCTCGATACCGTCTGTGTTGGCGGTATATAAAAAATACTGTTTAAATTTTTAGCAGCGCTTATTCAAAGGTTACCATGCTGTGAGTGGTGATGGGCGGAGGTCCCTCTCCGTCTTAAGCACAACTTTCATGTATTTGAGAACCACCACTATTAAACGTCCTTCCCAGCCGGGTAAGTATAAAGCGATAATATCTTCTTTAAAAAGTCTAATTTATTTAGATATCTTCTTAAAATTCTTATAACACACGTATGCATGAAACAGCAGGTACATAATATAGCATATAGCAATGTATAGTGGAACGGTCTTACTTTGCGACTCTTCTGAGCAGGATCTCACATGGGATCAGAGTCTGTGTTAGAAGCTGTAAACTGGCACCATCTTGGCGTGGTAGCACGTCTGCTACATTTCGGAGGTTACATCCTCCTTTGTCAAGCATGCTACTCATTGGTTGTAGTAGCCTTTAAATAGAACACACAATGCGTCTCCTTAAAGCTGCAGAACAGGTAATAACATTATTGCATTAATATTCGCAAATCCTAACAAACTAACAATAAAAATAAGTAATATGCATTTAAAAATTACTAACCTACAGCCAACATTTCCAGTTACACTCCTCATTAAGCCCTTTCGGGGTTAGTGTTTCCATTTTATTTATCCAATACACCTCTCTACGTAGAAGTAAATTCCTAAGTGTACCTTGGTTATGGTATTCAACTTGCTCTAAAATACACCATTTTATTTCACTCACATTATGATGATTCTCTAAAAAATGTCGGGCGACAGATGTTTCCCCATATTTTTTACCCTCTGATGTATTTTCAGTTCTCATTTTAGTTTTAAATAGGCGTATTTGAGAACGATGTTCGTTTAATCTCACTCATATGTGTCTTGATGTTTGACCAATATATGCCTTACCACAAGGGCATTTAAGCATATATATGACATTTTGTGTAGAGCACATATAGAAACCTTTAATGTGGATGGAATAACCCTGTACAGGATGATTGATTGTTTCTCCTCTTATTATGCTGTTACAATTTTGGCACGCAAGGCAGGGAAATGTTCCCTTCTTTTGTGTTGCCAAGATTTTTTGACCAGTACGTTTTTTCTGTAAATCAGAGCTAATAAAGGCATTACCAATGGTCTTGCCTTTTTGGTACACAAAACGTGGTTTGTCTTTAAAAAGAAAACCATATTGTGGGTCATTTTGTAAAAGTTTCCAAGAACTAAGAATAGAACGTTTGATGATGTTAGCGTGGGGATCATATTTGGAAATATACAATATGTTATCCCCCTCCTTCCTTTCTCTATTTGTCTTCCTCATAAGTGTATCACGTGGTATTTTTCTCACTTCTTTCCCTACTTCTTCTACCTTCTTTCTCGGGTATCCTTGGGACACAAATTTTTCTATCAGTTTTTCCATTTCTTTATCATAATGTGTTAGGTCTGAGCAGATTCTTCGGGCCCTCATGAACTGTCCCTTAGGTACTCCGCGAAATGTCTGTGGTGCGTGACAACTATCATATTTGAGTAAATTATTTTTATCTGTTGGTTTACTGTACAGAGTAGTGCTTAAACTGTTTTGATTTCTGTATACTGTAACATCCAAGAAGTTAAGGCTCATTTGGTCATAGGTGCCCTCAAATTCTAAGAGCTTATGTATATTGTTTAGATAGAAACATTTTCTAATTCTTCCTTAGTGCCTTTCCACAACATGAATATGTCGTCGACATACCTCAGCCACAGGAAAATCCTGTAACTGAAAGGGCTGGCGACGATAGATTTCTGTTCCACATCCGCCATATAGATGTTGGCGAAACTGGGCGCGACCGGGGACCCCATTGAGGTGCCTTGTCGCTGTCCATAAATTTCCTGTCCAAAACGAAAGTAATTGTTAGTAAGTATCATCTCAAGGAGTTGTAATAAAAAGCCTATCATGAGGTTGCTAATGTCAGCATTTTCCATCAATTTATTTTTCACAGCCTCTAATCCTAGATCTATTGGTATATTCGTATAAAGGCTTTTGATATCATGAGAGCAAAGGTATGTGACTTCACTCATATCAATATCTTTTATTCTTTCTAGAAATTCTGTGGTATCTTTAAGGCATGTTGGTAGTTTGGTAACGATGTTCTGTAAGAAACTATCAACAAATGTACCAATAGGTTCAAATACAGACCCTGTACCCGCCACAATAGGGCGACAGGGGGGGGATTCTAGCCTTTTATGGATTTTGGGGACGAAGTACATCACTGGGGTCCTTGGATTTTCTAATATTAGCATATTTCCCACATCTTGACTTATTATTCCATTTAATACAGCCTCATCTATCACTATTCTAAATTCAGTGGTGAGTCTAGTGGTTGGGTCTTGTGATACACCATATCTTCTGATAGCTGTTTATATGCTTCCTCTATGTAAGCCTATTTTTCCATTATCACTGTGGCCCCCCCCTTTGTCCACTTTTTTTATTATAATGTTGTCATCATTTTTAAGATCTTGAATAGCTTGTCTTTCTTCTCTAGTGATGTGCCCCGATGTTTTTTTGGTATTTACTTTATCCCACTGGCTAAAAACCTCTGTCTTCACTATCTTTTGGAATGCCTCAAGCATAGTATTTTTAATGGGGGGGGGGGGGCAAAATTGCTCTTATTATAAATCTTTTTAAATGTACTCTTACTTTTCATTTTTTGTTGTTTACCAAAGTACATCCTTAACCTGATTTTACGGCATAATTTGTATAAATCCAGTTCAAACTGAAATTTATCTAACTGAAAATTAGGTACATAATTCAAGCCTTTATTAATTACAGACATTTCAGATTGAGATAAAGTCTTATTAGAAATATTAACCACCAGGTCTCCTATTTTTTCTGCACCTTGAGTTGTGTCCGTGTCTTCACTCCGACGGCTCCTTCTTTGTCCCCGCTCGTACTCTCTATGTCTGTCCCTTCTAAAAAAGGTTGGGCTTGATGTGACTTCTTACCAGCCCCTTTCCTTTTATTATTAGTTGGATTCTTTTCATTATCAGTAGATTGTTCTGAGGATGACATATCTGTGTTAGAATTTCTTTTATTAAACATTCTGCGACGGTGTTGTGTTCTTTCAATTGCCCACGAGTACACTCTGTCATGGACATAGTCGTTGGTGTCCCGTTCAAATTTTTTTATTTTATTGGTCAGAATTTGTTCTTTCAGTTGTTTCATATTTTCTTTGAGTTCCTTATGAATTTTATCAAACAGTTCTAATGAGTGACTTCTGAATTCAGTCTCCAGTGTTTCAATTTCTTTACGAACATCATTTACTGCCATTTGTAAGTGTTGCACTGTCAAAAACATGAGATCGAACGAATATCTATTTGATATTGCATACCACCGATCACGGTATGTTTTATCTTCTTTAAGCAGAATTGGTGTCAAATTGCTTCTCAAGCCTCTCGGGATCCTTTGCACTTTCAGGTATTCCATCATCGTTGAGGCATGTAATGACAGGCTTAGTTCTTTTTTACTCAGTTGTTCTAATTTCTTTTTATAGTCAAAAGGTGTGTTGTTGGACTCTTCCCAGGAGAAACCTGCTCTTTGAGCTTGTAGTATAATTTCAGATCTTTCCGTCTCTGTTAGGGTTAATACATCAGCCCTTCTGTCTGTTAAGGCTGCGATCCTTTCAAAAGACATATTGCCGTGTTCACTGTATAGCAACAGTAGCCGTTCTTAATTCGCAATCTTGCAACAATGTAATATATGCGCTAGTGGGACAAACATGTAACACTGTTTAAATTTTTAGCAGCGCTTATTCAAAGGTTACCATGCTGTGAGTGGTGATGGGCGGAGGTCCCTCTCCGTCTTAAGCACACCTTTCATGTATTTGAGAACCACCACTATTAAACGTCCTTCCCAGCCGGGTAAGTATAAAGCGATAATATCTTCTTTAACCCCTTAACGGCCTTAGACGTATCCATACGTCCAGGTCGTTTGGGGGTTCACGCACCTGAACGTATGGAAACCTCCAGAGGATCGCGCGAACTCTAAAGCAGAGTTCGCGCGATCGGCGCGGGGTGTCAGCTGTATATTTACAGCGACATCCCGCAGCATCGCCCCGACCCCGGGTCGCCCCGGGGGGGGCCGGTTAACCCCTTAATTATCGCGATGATCGGGTCGCAATAACTAAGAGAGACGCAGGAGGAGATCGCTCCTCTTGCGTCTCTGTCGGCGGCAGCCGCGCACGGATCGCACGATCCGTGCAGCTCCTGCCCTCTGACAGACAGCACGGAAGGCAGAGAATGCCTTCCGGGTCGTCTGTGACATCACGAGGCCCGGCCGTGCCCTGTGGGCATGACCCGGCATCGTGACTGACAGTTGTCATAGGAACCAGTCAAAGCAACAAGCAATGCACGGGTTACAATTGAATGAGAGACCTAAAGATCTCTCATTCAAATCCCCTATGGGGAAAAGTTAAAATAAAAAATGTGAAAAAGTGAAAAAAAAAGTAAAAAAAAGTGGAAAAACAAGTAAAAACACAAACACGAAAAAATAAAATAAAAATACGTAAAGAGACCTGTTACCCTTTACAAACGCCAATCGCCCCAAAAAAGATAAAAAATAAATAAAGTACCCATATTTGGTTTCGCTGCGTGGGTAACTACCTGCCCTATAAATCTGTCATTTTAATTAACCCGTCCGGTTACGGGGTTAAAAAAAAAAAAAAAAAAACAATCACAGAATTAAGATTATTGTTCATCCCGCAGCACATAAAATGGTATAAAAAGCGATCAAAAACTCCTAGAATCGCCAAAGTTGTACCAATTAAAACGTCAGTTCATCCCGCAAAAAAAAGTCCTTATACAGCTCTGTATACGGAAAAATAAAAAATGTATAGCTCTCAGAAAATAGCGATGCATAAATATTGTTTTACACACAAAAAACACTTTTTTCTTTTTTTTTTAAGTGCTTCAACATAAAAAAAACTATATAAATAGGGTATCGCCATAATCGTAGCAACCAAAAGAGTAAAGCTAACTTATCACTGATACCTGCCCCGGTGAGCCCTGTTAAAAATAAAAATAAAAAACACTACTAGGATTGCAGTATTTTCTTCACCCTGGCCTCCAAAAAATGGATTTAAAAGCATCAAAAGCCTTGTCCCCCAAAAATGATACTAATAAAAACGCAACTCATCTCGCAAAAAACAAGTCACTACACAGCTCCTAGCACAGAAATAGTTAAAAGTTATGGCTCTCAGACTATGGCGATGCAAAAAAACGTATTTTCCTGGTTGAATAAAAGTGTTTTTATTGTATAAACGCAGTAAAACATAAAAAAATATACAAATTGGGTATCGGTGTAATCGTATTGACCTGCTGAGTAAAGAAACCATGTCATTATACCGTAAAGTGACCGCTTTAAAAAAAAAAATAAAAAAACTCAAACCAAGATTGCTGTATTTTGTTCAAAACATCTCAGAAAAACCTTAATAAAAAGTGAACATAGCATCATATGCACCCCATAAGGGGTACCAATAACAACTTCAACTCCATCCCGCAAAAACAACAAGTCCATACACAGCTCTGAACACAGCAAAATAAAAAAGTTATGGCTGTAGAATAGGAAAACATAAAAAGGCAATTTTTTTATAGACGTATTTCTACTGTGTAAAAGTAATAAAACAGAAAAAACTATATAAAATCTATATCATTGAAAATTGTACCAACCCCCATAAAAAAGTTATCACATCTTTTACACTGCACGGCGAATGCTGTAAAATTGAATCAAAAATCAATGACCGAACTGCGTTTTTCCCATCATTTCATTGCCCAATGCTAAAAAAAAACTATTGAACACCTGTGCATCCAAAATGAACAGTACAACCCCTAGATGAATCCCTGATGGGTGTTGAATCCAAAATGGGGTGACTTCGGGAAGGTTTCGCCTGTTCTGCTACTTTGGGGGGCTTTGCAAATGGACATGGCCCCACCAAAATCTGCGTTCCAAAAGCCAAATAGCGCTCCCTCCCTTATACGCCCTGCCATGGCGCCCAACAGCAATTTACACCCCATGTAGGGTATTGCCGAATTTAGAAAAAATTTGGGCTTAACAAAGTTTTGGGGTTTTCTTTTTTCCAGGATTCCTTGTAAATATGAAACATTTTAAGCTAAAATTGCAGATTATTGAAAAAAATTTTTTTTTAATTTTCACAGCCTTATGCTAAAAAAAAAATTGTGAATCACCTGTGGGGTCTATATACTCAATGCACCCCTGGATATATTCTTTAAGGGGTGTAGTTCCAATATGCAGTCTATTTAGGGGTGTTTATTAAGTTTTAGCACCTTTGGGGTCCCCAAACCTGAAATGGCGCCTAATAAAATCGTATTGAAAATGAGACCCAGGGGTATAGTAGGTGCTCCTTCCCCTATTCTGGGGCTTATGGGTGAGCCAAATAATTCACTAGGGCCACATAGGGGATATCTATGAAAACGGCAGCCCTGGGGGACTGGATATTAAGTTGGATTTACCTAGTCACATTTACCGTATTCCATGAATAATGGATAAATATTTAAAATCTGCAAAAAAGGGGAAAATTTTGAAATTTCACTTCACTTTGCTTTAATTTCTGTGAAATATCTGAAAGGGTTATCAAACTTCCTAAAAAGGTTTGTAAATACGTTAAGGGGTCTAGTTTCTCAGATGGCATCACTATATGGGTATCTAACATGCAGGCCCCTCAAAGCCACGTCAGAACTGGAGTGGTCCCTAAAAAAATGTATATTGCAAATTTTCTTGAAAATGTGAGAAATTACTACTAAATTTCTAAGCCCTCTAATGTCGTAAAAAAAAAAAAAGACATTTAAAAAAAGATCCAACCTATAGTGGGGCATATGGTGATGCTAGTTATAAACTTTTTTGTGGTGAATAAATTATCTGTCTTGCACGCAGAAATTTTGCAAACTTTCAAAATCGCAAATTTTTCCAAATTTTTACATGAAAATTTTGAATATTTTTCAAAAAAACAAACAAGGATTGTATGGATAAAAATTTCTTACGAACTTAAATCACAATGTGTCACGAGAAAACAATCTCTGAATCACATGAATAGGTAAAAGTGTTATAAAGTTATTCTCACATAAATTGACACATGTCAGATTTCAAAAATAGGGCTGTGTCAGGAAGGTCAAAACAGGCTGGGTCCTTAAGGGGTTAAAAAGTCTAATTTATTTAGATATCTTCTTAAAATTCTTATAACACACTTATGCATGAAACAGCAAGTACATAATATAGCATATAGCAATGTATAGTGGAACGGTCTTACTTTGCAACTCTTCTGAGCAGGATCTCACATGGGATCAGAGTCTGTGTTTGAAGCTGTAAACGGGCACCATCTTGGCGTGGTAGCACGTCTGCTACATTTCGGAGGTTACATCCTCCTTTGTCAAGCATGCTACTCATTGGTTGTAGTAGCCTTTAAACGGAAGACACAATGCGTCTCCTTAAAGCTGCACAACAGGTATTAACATTATTGCATTAATATTCGCAAATCCTAACAAACTACCAAGATGGTGCCAGTTTACAGCGTCTAACACAGACTCTGATCCCATGCGAGATGCTGCTCAGAAGAGTTGCAAAGTAAGACCGTTCCACTATACATTGCTATATGCTATATTATGTACCTGCTGTTTCATGCATAAGTGTGTTATAAGAATTTTAAGAAGATATCTAAATAAATTAGACTTTCTAAAGAAGATATTATCGCTTTACACTTACCCGGCTGGGAAGGACGTTTAATAGTGGTGGTTCTCAAATACATGAAAGGTATATAAAAAATATCCAGCTACAGTTTGGTACTCTCTACGGAGGCATCATGTATGAAGGCCATGATGTTTCACTAGATGTCACCGGGAGAGCATCTAACTGCCTTCTGACGATGGCGTCTTTTACGCGCTACTGTCTTATTCCCGAGCACGGGTGGAAATTATGTCGCAAAAGGAACTTTTCTTTTATGCCGCTTTTTTGTGACATAAACAAGGCCCGACCCTTCCTTTTCTTTGGGGGGCTGATTTATTCGTCCCATAATGGCTGATGACATGCTTGTAACGGCGTCTTTAGCAATATTTTTAGCGGCTGTTTTTACATGTGGTTTTACCAGCTCTATGCTTTTTCTGAAAAGAGGTATGGCTCTCCTAAAAAGACCCCAGAATATTCCAGCCAGGTCCGCTCCATACATGTATTCATCACCATGAAATCCTTCTAATCCATTGCCAGATTGAATGGTATAGTAATGGGCATAAACAATGGGTGCACACACGTGCATTTTAGTCTAACGGCTCCCTGCAGGGCCTGAAGTATATACGGAGGATGTACTTCCCGTACCAGAATTTGACGGAATTTGCACAGAGGTATGTAATCCAGTCGTGTGTACTGAAGTGGGACAATATTGTTGTCTCGGCCGGTGACTTCAACGGTTAGCCAAAGTTGGACGTAGCTATCACCCACTAGCTGGTGTTGTATGACATCCGTATATACACAAATAATGTATAAAACCCCGCTTTTAGATTGGCATAAAAAGTGTTCCTCTCTGTGTAATTAGTTTCCATAGAATTTTCAACATAGCCAGGCAGGCCTAAAATACGTGACAACAACTTGTCTCCTGGGGCAAATTGCAACGTTTGTGATTCAGACGGTATATGGTTCTTTTTATCGGATCGAAACGTAATTTAAAGGGATCTTCAGATTCAATCTTCTTGTTAATCACCTTTACAACGTCCATGATGGTAGCGTAAAAACCTGATTTGATGTAATATTCTTTTAGCTCCCCATTGTGTTTTCCAATAATAAATGCGCCTTCTTGATTACCAAAAGTATACCATGTTTGTGGGTATTGTATTTTAGTTACAGCGACTTCATAGGGGCCTGAAAGGTTAACAAGTTTGGCTAACTTAGTTGTATAAGTAGATATCATATTTTCAGGGTAAAATCTGAATGAAGTATTATGAGGCAGCGTAATATAAAAAGAGCCCATCTCCGAGAAGATGTCGGAGAGATTGTGGCGCAATTGGGCTCTCTTAAAAACGCTGGTCCTTCTGTCACGGCACACGTTTCTGCCGTGGAGCAGCAAGGCGCTGCAGGGGTTAATCTCTCTAGCTGGTCGACACACCCAGGGAGAGGCCGGGCTATTGAGCATAGGATTGACAGATCAGCTTCTAATCAGGTCAGAGGGTGTGTCGCACAGGCCAATAGAGGGGCCCGGAGGCCGCACCAATCAGCTGCTGGGGCGGTGTCCGGGCGCCTCATTTAAACCTGCTCAGTGATGTCAGCCTTTGCCTGTGAAAGGTTACCCCTTGCGTTTCCCCTTGTTTCCTAGTGCGTTTGTTTACTCTGGCTTATCTGGCTTCGGTTTGCTTCTTGACCACATTCTCGTTCTCTGATTCTGTACCGCGTCACCGTCCGTGTTTTGACCCTTGGCTAGTCTCTCGTTATTCTTCTGGTTTCCGATTCTTGGCTTTTACGTTCCCAACCGTTACCGACTCGGACTGTTTGACTCTGCTTTCCCCTGACAGCCCCGCACTTAGTTTATACTGATATAACTATTTCGTAACTGCACATTCCACTTTGGGACTTTTTTCAAAAATGTTTATTTTTCATATGCAAACTTTAAAACATATTCAGTTCACTTGCAACATCATTTTCACATCTTAAATGTATCAATAGTAAACCTGGAATCCAAAGCTCAGTCTCTGAGTCTCAAGTCCCGCCGTTACCGTCTATGCTGTGACGCTGTTCAGCTTCTCAATGCAGAGTAACCATCCTGTTAGCTGCCAAATACATTGTGTCCATCTCGTCACGCCCCGCACTTAGTAGCATAGGGCTTGTTGTCCAGTTGGGGTTTGCCATCTAAGGCAGCACGCCAAGTAGGCAGGGACAGTGGGCTGGGTGGCAGTCAGAGCCCACTGCACCTCTCCAACGTGACACCTTCAGTCAGAAAATCTATTTTGCGCACGGCTAGTAATTATTTAATAGCCGCCATAGGGGAAATAGCCTTAAACATCTTAAAAGGCTGAATACCCCTAAAAGAGCGACAGAAAAAAATAAGAAGTGGCGTAAAGCTATAAAGACTCTGAGTGATAAAAAAAGAAAAAGAAGCACTTAGTGCATCAGCGCTGTGGGTTCATAGGTCCGCTGTTGGGTTTTGCAATATCGTTAATAACCAGTCTACTTGTTAACAAGTAATGGTGCACGCCGAGAAAATTTACTTGGTCCCTAAACACGATCTCAATAAGATAAGCGCGGCTGCTACACCTACAATTAGCATACGCCAGAGTGTGATGCAGCTTAAATTAGAGAAATTTTATATCATGGGGACCTGTCTGATGATGTAAAAATTAAAAAATACGCAGAAATTCTACAGAGATACTTGGTATTTACTAAACAGGACACAAAAGATCTAGTGACTTTAAATCTTGTTACATCTATTAATCCTGGTCATCAGCAAGGGTCAGATACAACGTCTGCTAAAAGCAACATCCTCCTGGAAATTGTAAGTCATGTCAATCCATGTTTTAAAAAAATGCAGAACTTTTGCTAAACAGACTGGTCCAGAACACAGGGTTTACAACGTGGAATGATAAAGGTGAATTTATTTATAGGTAATGTTGTTCCGGGATCTAATATAATGAATTTGGTTAGAAGCACGACTCAAAGCCACGGACTGCTCAAAAACAAAATTCCTAACCGCTGGAATACATTTATACAGGCCATGGCAGAATTAAATATACCTTCTACAGTTGTGGGAAATTAATTTACAAGAGAGATTCTGGATGGCTTAAAAATGATACTGAATACTCCAATGGAGGTGTCACCCCTAAACGCAGGATTCTAACTATTCCTGCTGCATCACCTGGGCTGACACAGGGGAGTTGACTTCCTTAAAAAAGGGCTCCTCCAATATTGCATACTGTGTGGTTAACTTTGTAAAATATGTCTTTTTTACCTGAATATTGATTTAGCCCTGTCGTCTCTGTATTTATATCTGAATGCTATCACATTTATATTAATTAAAGTGTTATACTCTGTGAAGTGGAAATCAGGGTAAATGTAAATAAAGTATATTTGTTCAATAAAGCTTTTTTTAAAACTTTCTTTATTGACTGGTCTGAATTTCTATTCATGTGGGGATGGGTGGGAGGTACAGTTGCGTCTCACGTTTTAACACACGTCACTAAGACATATCTAGGCATGTCCTGCGCTTTAAAAACACGGAATCGCCATGTACAGTCTATGCTAAAATTGCTCAGTCCAGAGAGCGCTAGACTGAAGATCTAAAGGTCCTTATTTCAATTCACGGTTTCAGCAATCTCTTTTGAGCATCAGTGACGCGCTGGGAAATTTTTTATTCTAACCTTACATCACACACTCTTATAGTTGAAAGGGTCATATAATGTGATTCGAACCTCATGGGGAGGTGGATTAGATAACTCCTAGCAGACACACAGCACAGCTGGCTGTTATCACTTGTAGAAAACTCACAGCACACAGCTTAGAAGCCCCCTCTCATTCGTATTTAATACCCCTTTTCATATTAAGTCATCATCGTACATGATAACAAGGGAAGGGTCCAGCCTCCTGTAAATTAGCTCCAGTCGTATAGCACACTGGACGAATAGAGGCAGGGGAGCTGTCATGTTGATGTGTTAGCCAAGAGGCGCTGTCGCCTGTCACTTTGCCTGAAGGGGCAGGTTGACATTAGGCGCAGGGGGCGTGGTACCTGTCACTTTTTTAATTGACATTACATCTCTATCTACATCACTATCTATCACTACTAATGTTCGTATTCGGGGAGGCAGGGGAGAAGGGAGCCCCATCCAAAGTTTGCTTTGGGCCCAGGCTTCTCTAGTTATGCCCCTGGGCCTAGTGGAGAAGCGGTGGATACTCAAATGGGCCCCGAGTCCGACACAGTGGGGTCCGCCACGGCCCCTAGCGCGGTGCCCTAGCGTGGTACTAAGCTGGGCAGCGGCACGATTTAATTACCACCTCCCGGCTGCCTGAGGGGACATATATCTACATACCTGCCTGCCTGAGGAGACATATCTATATACCTGCCTGACTGAGGGACCATATCTATATACCTGTGTAACTGACGGGGACCTATACACCTGCCTAACTGAGGGGTCTTATATACCTTTAAGTAAGGAGTTGCTGGAAAAGTGTGGATTCTAAGATATTTGTGTCCAAATCTGCAGGGACAAGTGTTGGCCGGGAGAAGTCAGCATGGTGGTGTGGACTGGATGGAGAAGAAAAGGGAACGTGAATGACTCATCGAAGAAACGTCACCTGTGAGTCACTAAATTTACCTGAACTATAATCACTTATATATGTGCAAAGTGTAATGGTTTATATTCAGTAATGGTGTGGCGGTAGTATTCAGTCATTATGTGGTGGTGATATGTAGTCATAGTGTGGTGGTATTATTCAGTCACTATGTGGGGTGATATGAGGTCATGGTGTGGCGGCATTATTCAGTCACTATGTGGTGGTGATATGAGGTCATGGTGTGGCGGCATTATTCAGTCATTTTGTGATGGTGATATGTGGCGGTATTATTTAGTCACTATGTGGTGGTGATATGTGGTGGTGATGTGGTATTATTCAGTCACTATGTGGTGGTGATATGTGGTCATTGTGTTGTGTATTATTCAATCACTGTGTTGTGGTTATATGAGGTCATGGTGTGGAGGTATTATTCAGTCACTATGTGGTGGGGATATGTGGTCATAGTGTGATGGTATTATTCAGTCACTATGTGGTGGTCATATGTGGTCATGATGTGGTACTATTTGGTCTTAATTATTGGTCATTCTAGCCTTGGGATTCTGGTTTTATGTAGCGATGTTATTTGGTAACTGTACGACCATTATTTAGTGGCTTTATGGGGGTACTTAGTGTTAAAGCTTTTGATATTTATTTAAATGAAATGTAGCATTCGGGGAGGGGGACATATATCTTTAGACCTTTTATGTTCACCACCGGTGTTCTGCTGCAATTAGGTGAGAGGGCTCAGAAGCCCCAGCACTCCACTTGATATCAGATTAGTGTGATGATGTCATCACATTGGTCTGTATAAGTTGAAGCGAGAATGGGTGGGGCACCATACAGGTGGCGGAGACAATGAGACAAAGTGGGCCACTAAAATAAACTCCTCTGGTGGGCCCTAGGCACCCCAGTCCGACACTGATTGTACACCAGGTCTTGAAATACATAACCCCATGGGTGACTGCTATGGGGCCCAGAGGATGAGGGGGCCCACTCAGGTACAAGAACATTGTTTCTTTTTGTAGAGAGTAAGTAGTTGGTGTCTTTCTGCTCTTTAGCACTACTTATGTGGGTTCTCTGATATGGCGGTATTATTTATATCTTTATTGTTACTTAAACTGATGTTTCAGTTTATGGTCATTAGGTGGTGCCTCATCTCATTTTGCTAAGGAGCCCTATGAATTCTAGATACCTCCTGCACAACCCGCTAAAATTTCTGTCATCACTGGGTAGGAGAAAAGGTCAACACTTTAGTGTAAATCTATGATTGCTCACAGCAGGCATAAATTAAATTTCCTCATTGCTAGACAGTTAAAAATATGCCAAATGTATTAAGATACAAACACCTTTAATAAATATAATAACATGGCTGGGCCACAGTTTTTGTCGCAGATTTGCGCTAAAACCGTGGTCGGTTTTCGAATTTGCCGTCAGCCCTGTACATTTAATGTACGGGGCCGATGCCAAATTCGGATGGAATATCCAACATGTTTTAAAATCCGCCGTGTTTTTGCCCTTTAGCTACATACGACATATGATTATGTCCTAATGCCGATAAGGGGCTTTGTAGTGGGATCACAGTGCTAATTGCAGCTTACATTCAGCAGTTACAGTGCAGATGGGTGCCTATGCTATCCTGCGCTGTTTAACACCTTAGACAATGTATTAGGGTGTACAAAGATGGTGGTTGTATTAGAATGCAGTAGGCTATATAAATAATCGCATCCCCTAGTGGTGAAGTACCCTAGGGGGACTCAAAGTTAAAGTAAAAAAAAATGTTTTAAAGTGTAAAAAAAAATTAAAAATTAAAAGTTCAAATCACCCCCCATTCACCATATTGAAAATAAAAAAATAAAATAAAAAAGTTACATATATTTGGTATCCCCGTGTCTGAAAAAGCCCGATCTATTAAAATATAACCTCATTTATCCCGTGCTCCAAACACCATAGAAGGAGAAAAAAAATTCCAGACACCAAATTGCGTTTTTTGATCATTTTATGTCCCCCTAAAAACTGGAATAAATGTAATAAAAAAAGTTGCTTGCATTCCAAATAAAAAGCACACTTTAGCCAATGCCGTCTCACTTAAGTCCGTAGGTGTTAGTACAAAAGAGTTATTAGTCGCAGAAAATGGCTGCGCCGCGCAAATTTCAAAGATCGAAAATGTTTTGAACTTTTTTACGGTACCAAAACATAACAAAAACTGTACATGTTTGGTATTGCTGGATTCGTATCATCCTGCAGAATACAAATAACACATCATTTTACCAAAGATTGAACGCCGTAAAAGCAAAATACCCGCAAACATGGCGCAAATACGCTTTTTCACAATTTGCCCCACTTATAATTTTTATTTGGTTTCCAAGTATATTCTATGGTACCATGAATGGCACCATTAGAAAGTATACTTTGTCCCGCAAAATAAAAGCCTTCATATAAAATAATTATGGCTCTGGGAAGGCGGTAAGGGAAAAACGAACGTGGAACAACAAAACAGGCCTCGGCATTAAGGGGTTAAAACCGATCGTAAAAAATCTGTGCTATGTAGACTACAGCACGCATTTTTTTTTATTGCTGTCTATGCAGCACTGTGTACCATCGGATTCTAAATACTGAATCTGTGCTGTGTAGTCATAGCCTAAGTCCAGGGTGCTTCTGAAAGTGAATATATCTCAATATCATGTGACAAATGAAGAATAAATGTGGCTTAGATCACTTTGAAACCTACCTGAACCTAACTGAAACCTAATTCAAGTGAAGTGTGTCGATGTGTCAGCATCAGTCTAAAGCATAGTTGCCAACTTTTGAAAGTGGAAAAGCAGGAGATTGAAGAGGGTGGCGCGCGAAAAATTCGCGTGGCCACGCCCATCTTGTTGGTGTGCCACGCCCCTTAGAAAAGCCACACCCACTCCACCTAAATACATAACAGCTCTGAAAGAAAGCCAGGTAGAGCCCCTCTAGCTAGGTAGTGCCCTTATAGCCAGGTAGTAGCCCCCTAATAGCCAGGTGATGCCCCTTATAGTCAGGTAGTGACCCCTAATAGCCAGGCAGTGACCCCTAATAGCCAGGCAGTGGCCCCCTATAGTAGCCAGGTAGTAGCCCCCTATAGTAGCCAGGTAGTGCCCCCAAGCGTAGCCAGGTAGTGCCCCCGAGAGGAGCCAGATAGTGCCCCCTTTGTAGCCAGGTAGTAGCCAGGTATTGTAGCCCCCTTGTAGCCAGACATTTTCCCCAGCCAGGTAGTGTCCCCAGTAGCCAGGCATTGCCCCAGTAGCCAGGCATTGCCCCCAGTAGCCAGGTATTGCCTCCAGTAGCCAGGTGTTGCCCCCAGTAGCCAGGTATCGCCACCAGTAGCCAGGCATCACCCCCAGTAGCGAGGTATTGCCCCAGTAGCCAGGTATTGCCCCCAGTATCCAGGCATTGCCCCCAGTAGCCCGGCATTGCCCCCAGTAGCCAGGAATCGCCCCCAGTAGCCAGGTATTGCCCCAGTAGCCAGGTATTGCCCCAGTAGCCAGGCATTTCCCCCAATAGCACAGCAATTCCCCCAGTAGCCAGGTACTGCCCTAGTAGCCAGGTATTGCCCCAGTAGCCAGGCATTGCCCCCAGTAGCCAGGTATCACCCCCAGTAGCCAGGTATCGTCCCCAGTAGCCAGCTATCGCCCCCAGAAGCCAGGTATCGCCCCAGTAGCCAGGCATTGTCCCCCAGTAGCCAGGCATTGCCCCCAGTAGCCAGGCATCGCCCCCAGTAGCTAATAAAAAAAAAAAAAAACTACACACCTCACCAGGCTCCCAGCAACCCGTCCAGCTCTGGATAATCTCTTCAGCGTCGCAGGGGGAGTAAGTGCAGCCGCTCTGATATGCTTTTAATTCAATTGGAAATAAAGCTGCTGAAATTTTTTTTAATAATGAAATAATCTATGAGTTTACTCTTTCAATATCTGGATCACTTACTGGAGCTGCTGGAACACGTTTTTCAAGGATTTCCAATAAAGATTCAATCTTCAGAGGTGAGAAGCCTTCTTTACCATGAGAACTGTGAATCTATAGAACAGCTGCTTCAGCAGCTGCTCACAGCAGGAACAGTAGAAGCCTTCTAAAAAGGCCATTTTTTTTTACTTATTAAAACAAGACCCTGATCTATATTCTTTTCTTCTTCGCCGTTTTTATTTTCTGATTGTAGATTTCTCAGTTCAGTCGTCTATATATGACTGGGGACAGCATTCTTGCTTGCACTGCTTTAACAGCAGTAAGAGAGATACTTTACAACAGCTTCATTCACGTAGGAGCCTTAAGACTGACTCAGTCCCATTGACTTCTATAGGAGAGTTTTCTAGTCATGCTCTGTGACCTGGGAAGTAGTCAGGGAGGGGGGAGAGGGTGAATTGTGACTGTCTCCTATTGTGACTGGTGGATCCTGTGTTATCTATACACCTTGGTGTCTCCTTTCAGTTTGACCCTACTTGTACTGATAATGAACAGACTACTGAAAATCTCTCTCTACAGAACAGGAAGTGTCAGACTATTATTAAGCCTTGTGGCCAAAGTGAAAACTGTAGGATTTAAGAATTATTGAAAAATATTGAAGGTGATATGAAAAATAAAAAAATAAAAAAATAACCAAAAATTCATAAAAATGTGTTTAACATAAAAACGTGAGTTAAACAATAAGTCATTTTTTGATGACACATTCCCTTTAAAACAAGACAATATTAACTCCTTAAAGAGCAAGCAATATTTTTCTTTTAGCTCATCGTTGCATTACAAGAGTTGTAATTTATTTACTTTTCCGCTGACATAGCCATATGAGGGTTTGTCTCATTTTTTAATGGCACCATGTTGGGGTACATATAACTACTGATTAACTTTCGATTACTATTTCTGAGAGGAATAGAAAAAAAATGTTAATCCTGCCTTTCTTTTTTAGCGTTTCAAATTCACGCCACTCATCATATGGTAAAAATATTGTGATAATTTTATTGTGTTAGGAAGATTATATAAATACAAAAAAAGTAGATTTTTTTGAAAAAAAAAAACTTTTTAAATAAAAAGATTTTTTCTGCGTCTCCATATTCAAATACCTCTAACATTTTTACTTTTTTGTTGATGAAACTGTGTGAGCGCTTATTTTTTGTGAGAGGACCTTTAAGGCCCTTATGTATGAAAGCTATCTAGCAGTAAGACTGTCCTTGTTGCCCATAGCAACCAGTTAGAGCTCAGATTTCATTTCGTATAGCGCTCTGGAAAAATAAAAGCTGCGCTCTGATTGTTTGCTCTATGCTCTGATTGGTTGCTATGGGCAACAAAGGCAGTCTTACTGCTAGACGGCTTTTATACATAAGGCCCTTGGGCTACAAGTCTTTTTGATAATTTCCTATTATGTTTTTGTGGAAGAATGAGCAAAAAATTGCATTTTTTAACTAGTGTTTTATAGCATTTTATAGTTTGGGCCATTATAGACCCTGTGGTACTAATTATGTAAAAAAATGTATTTTGTCAGCGAAAGATTATAGTCAAGCTTGAGAAAGGAGCCATTCCCAAAACATGCATGCTGCTAGGTGCTACAGGAGCTGAAAAAGACATGAATTGCAAGACATGGACTGATATGCCGCTATGTACCACAGGTTTTTCTAAATCACTAAATGACTTTGTCTTACAAAGAAAGATGGAGCTGGATGCTATACACATAGGGCGACATTTATGAACAAGGCTGCGCCAGAAGTCTGGCGTATTTTCAGCCCGACATCTAGCGCAGCCCTGTTCGCAATAGGGAAAATGTCCCCAACGCCAATATCTGGCGCATTACAGAGCGCCCGCAGCACTTTGTAATGCGCCTGATTTCAGGGGGCGTGCGGGAGGCGGGGTTGCACTAGAACCGTACAAAGCTATTTCGTACGATTTCATAAGATTTATAGCTTTGTTACGGCAATTCTAGGCGCATTACTGCTGGGAATAGGTAAATCACTTTCAAAGTGGCATACTTGAGCCAGAAATGTCATGTTAGCGTTAGAATGCGCCTGATTTATGACCCACAGTAGACCGGGTTCATAAATCAGGCGCATTCTATACTAATATTATGCACATAAAAATTGGTGTTTAAGGGGGCGTGGCCTGGACCTGCATGGCGGAGGACGTGTAGTTGAGGAGCTACGTGGAGGATACTAAAAGCGGCACAAATAAACCCTTTCTAGTGACTTTAAAACCGCTCAGCTGCGAAGGAGAGGTATCGGTAACACAGGAGGAACGCTCCGGATAACCCAGCATTGGGTGGTTTTGTGCGGAGTGGAGAAGTTCTCAGGAGAAGAGGTGCCCGGGCCTCACAGCGGGAGCAGAGGAGACTGTTCGCGCGGTGCCGCCGGCAGCCTCAGAGCGAGCGCAGCAGAGTGAAGACCGGTCTGCCTGGCTGAGTTCTCCTACGGGCAGAGGAAGGGGACCATTGTCCGGTAACCGAGGGACCCCTCTAAACAACTTTGGCAGCCGTGAGTAAAAAGATACCACCTCATTACAGGCGCCATCTTACTCAGCCGCCATCTTAGATAGCAAACTGTTCTGCACATGTTCTAGTAGCAGGAGAATCAGTACATGCCTACAGAGCTTTATATTTTTTTTAAATCCAGCAATCTCTTGTTCTAGCTCACTCCTCAGGCAGCTATCTATTCAGTACTCAGACTGGGCAATTATATTCAAGAAAGAATCAGTAATAGCTGGACTTGTTAGTAGATTCTGCTGAGTCTGCAAGCAGAGAGGATGGTACACGCTGCATGAAGTGCAACACGCCGGCCTACACTTAATTGGAGATGGCTGGCTCTTGATTTAACAGCACAACACTTCACTGTAAGGCTCATCCCATCTCTAAGCTATTATTGTAGCAGCCTGTCAGCACGAGCTAACCCCTCTCATACGACTGAACCTCAAGGCAAATTAAGAACATCCTTATAATCTGCACACAATTGGTGTGAGTACACAAGATAATAAAAGACCCTTATTCCTGCCAGCTTCCTGAATAGCTAAAATGGGGGGGTACCTCCAAGCGCAATACTAAGCCACAAGGACCAACGAAACTTACTGAGTTTTTTCTAAATTCTCCATCCAATGTGCAACAACAAGAGGAGATTTCCCAATGTTCTCCGACCTCCCCAACCCCTTCCCGATCTGAGTCGGGGAATATGGAATTACAAAATCCTTTTGGAACCTCTTTATCATCGGAAGCAACACTTCAATGTTTATTTGCTTCCATTAGAGAGAATCCTCAATCAGATTTTAAACACATGATGGGAGATTTGAGAAAAAAATATTCATTCCCTCGTCTCTAGAACAGAACATATAGAGACAAAGGGCGACATATATCAAGCTCGAGGCATCGGAGCGCACGTTTTCGCCCGATTTAAAGTGAAAGCTGCGCCTCATTAATGTCGGCGCCCGAGGTGCGCTCGGGACTTAGGCGCAGAAGGAATGCGCCTCACCTTAATATTCACCGCCCGAGGAGGTGCGCTCATACATGCGGTGAAAAGTTCCCTGCGCCTCGCCAGTGTGTGAGGCGCAGTGCGGGACTTATGCACAGAAAGGACTGCGCCTAACATGTTTTATGATTCGAGACAGGCTGGAAATCAGTGAAAAATTAACATGTTAGTGAAGAGCAAAAAGAGTTGTCTTTCAAATGACTAAATGAATAAAGTGAAAAATCAAAGTGGTCTAAAAACGATTAAATGTATTGAACAAGTGGATCATTAAAAATTAAAGAGAAAATATATAAGATCGCAAAAGAAATCAATCTCAGCTTCGTGAGACCTGGAGTATGATTCCAAAAAACTTTTTTATTAGGTGTAAAACATTCTCTGTAAAAGAGCTCAAACCTTCTTAAAAAATACATAAATAAAATCAATAACAAAAGATCAATAACGGCGCAACATCAGGAATTCAAATTCTGTAAGCTCCTCTCATTGGTTGGCAGAAACCAACCAATCAGAATAGGAGCGACAGTGACCCATTATAACCTATGGAGTAGTATTAACCAATCAAATGCAAAGGCGGGACAGTTCAAAATACAGTAAAAAATGAAGAAAAGAGCTGATTGGTTGAACTAGCGGGGGCTTGGCTATCCCGGCCAATCAGAGCGCGAGCTACTTTGTCCCATTGTAGTTTATGGAGAGATCAGGGCAATGAAATCTCAACTCCGTGAGGCGTGGAGTATTAGGAAATAAATCGTTTTTATTAAGTGTTAAACATTCTCTGCAAAAGAGCTAAAACCTTTTAAAATCATACATCAATCAAATCACTAACATCGCGTTTGTCGCCGTCACCAGCGCAACATCAGGAATTGTGATATTGAAAATTGCCGGGAAATACAGTAATTCAAATTCTGTATCCGCTTCTCATTGGTCGGCAAAAACCAACCAATCAGAATAGGAGCGACAGTGAACCATTATAACCTATGGAGGAGTATTGAATAATCAAATGAAAAGGCGGGACAGTTCAAAATACAGTAAAAAAGGCAGAAAAGAGCTGATTGGTTGAGACCAGGCGGCAGATATGAATCCACCAATCATATGTAGTGCGTCTATTTTGAGTGTAGCAAGATGGGCGCGAAAGAAGGGCGCCCTAAAAGTTATTACTGTCTATGGGAAATATTCTAGTACTGTGATTGGTTGGGGGGAAGAGGGGCTCGTCCTGCTTAGCCAATCAGCGGGTGAGCTACTTATCTCATAGAGTTCTATGGGGAAAGAAATGCAGAGCGAGCTCTGTTTGTGATTGGCTAAGTTAAAAGAGGCGCGGTTATTTGTGCCAATGGGAGAGCGAGCGACGCTCTTATGGGTTTTCTAATGCAATCTATAATAAAACTGTACATGGCAGAAATAAAATGATAAGACTCACGAAGTTGTGCCGATTTATAGATCCAATGAACAATAATAGGGGTGTAACGAAAATAAACAAATAACTATGAATTTATTGAATTCATATTTATTTGTTTATTTTCGCTAACACCGCCTCACTGCGTCCGACAGTGGATTCGGACCAGTGAGGCGCAGATTCCGCCAGAAATCGGGCGCAAATCCCGATCAAACATGTCGCCCAAAGTTGGGAGAGTTCGTAGCCTCTCATAATCTTCTCATAGATGCTAATTTTGCCCTGAAGGCGAAGTCCAAAAGCTGTCCGCGAAAGTGATGGACTTAGAGGATCGATCCAGACGAAATAATATTCGTACCAGAGGTGTCCTGGAATCGATTGGACCTGATCAGCTCCTACCTTTCTTAACAGACCTAATGACCCTGGTTCTTCCTGGGGCATCAACAAAAGACCTCATGATAGATTGCCAAAACCTAAACACCTCCCGATCTCTGTCCCCAGAGACGTGATTGCTAAAATACACTTCTTTCGTACAAAGGATGATTTTCTATGGGTTCTGTGGAGGAAACAACATTGCTGGATAGATTCAACAACTTGTCCATTTTTTCAGACCTATCGGTGGGCACCATGCTGCGTAGAAAATAATTTTTACCCTACACAAAGATCCTGCGGGACAACAATATTAACTATCACTGGGGGTTTCCAGTTAAATTGATCATCACTAGGGACGGCACTACATCTATTTTTCACTCCCCCACAATGGCTAGAGATCTTCTGGCTTCATGGGATCTGCTCACCACTCCCTCGTCCTCTCCAGCGAAGAAAGTAAGAAATAGACCGGGGATTATTTCCCCTCTGTGGTCGGAATAGCAAGTCCGTCGTAAGCCTCCACCTCCTAACACATGATCCACTAGAGTCGTGCTTCTCTCCTGGATTCCTCCTGCACTCCTTCTAAGGACTCCGGTATCTCACTTCTCTACGGACTGTCCTTTTCTCCTTGCAGGTACCTACGGTGGACTTCACCCCACTTACATTTCTGTGTTAACGGAAATCTACTTCAAGGTTATTGGTTTTCCTTAGTTTTGATCTTTTGTTCTATGTTGGCTGTAAGTTTTATGCAGCTTTTTTCTTGTTATTTTGCCAATTTTGAAAGGTCTAACAGAACATGTACAGAGCTTTATTTGTTCGATACATTTGCTTCATTTGCAGTTATATTACTTCACCTAAAATTACCAATGAAACACAATGGGTATTAAACTAATTGAACGTCCTTGAACGTAAACGGTCTGAACTCACCGTATAAAAAGTCACTGCTGTGGAGGCAAATTCTTCGATCCAGAGCCGATGTGATCTGTCTACAAGAGACTCACCTTACGGCAGTGGATTCAGACCGGTTGCGACACAAGAAATTTTCTGTGGTGTGTCACTCCTCTCTGGATGTAAAGAAGGCTAGAGTAGCAATACTCTATAGATTCGATAGCTTTCACTTTACTGGAGTCAGTCATTGACCCCAAAGGTTGTTATATTATATTGAAATGTACTTTAAACTCTCTCCCATATACCATCCTCTCTTTATGTGCCCCCAATATACGCCAGAGGTCTTTCATAGTTAAAACAATCCGGAAAGCCAAAAAAATAGCTCGTATTAACCTGATAATTTGTGGGGACTTTAATATGGTTGTCAACAGAATTCAAGATAAATCTACTGGGGGGACGAGGGCGACACCTGAACTCTGGGATTTTCTTCTGGAGGAAAACTTACATGATCATTGGCGATATTCACATCCGGGGGAGAAAGATTACCCATTTTACTCGGCGGTTAAGCAATCATATTCTAGAATGGCGCATCAACCATTTTGATGGGCATGTCCGCCAGGAAAAAACGGAAGAAAGAAAAAGAATTGAATGTCCTTTTGGATAGTATTGCTATGCTAGAAGTCAAACTTAAAGCTTCCCTATCTAAAATGGTTGAGGACAAACTTAAAGATCTTATATTACAGTTGCAGAAGATCAATTTGAGAAAATATGAATACTATATTACAAAATGCAGATGGAATTTTTATCTCAGCGGCGACTGACCAGGAAAAGTGTTAGCACGACGGGTGAAAATTACTCAGGCTAGGTCCAAGATTGATCAAATCACAATCTTGGACAAAAAGAAGATACACGACCCACAACAAATAGCAAACTCGTTTGCAGACTATTATAGTTCTATATATAATATTGGGAAAGAGAACACGACCCTTCCAGTCTCCTCATCAGAGGTCTCAGAATTCCTCTCACAAGCCAACTTACCTTCCTTATCGGAAGAACAGAAACACTATCTTGATACTCCCATTTCGATCCGTGAGATAGAACAGGTCGTTAATCAATCCAAACTTAACAAATCCCCGGGGCCGGATGGCTTTACTAATGAGTATTATGAACTATTTTCACAAATTTTGAACCCACACCTTTTAAATATTTTTGAATACATAGTAAAAAGTGGTAACCCTCCTGCAGAAATGTTGGGAGCCACAATTACCACTATACCCAAGCCTGGGAAAGCGCCGGACTTGGTCACTAATTATAGGCCCATTTCCCTACTAAACTGCGTCCTTAAATTATTCTCCAAAATTATTGTGAATAGATTGCAATCAATTCTACCCTTCCTAGTTCACATGGATCAGGTAGGCTTTATTCAGGGGAGGCAGGCTGGGATGGGATTCGGAGGGTTATTAATATACTTCAGGTTGCTAATAAAAGGCGCATCCCGATGTCTCTCTTCTCGCTCGATGGGGAAAAAGCCTTTGACAGGATTAACTGGGTGTATCTTAAAGAGGTTCTGTTAAAATTTGGTTTCACTGGCTATTTTTTGCAAGCCATCTTGGCGTTGTACACTTCCCCATTGGCGAAAGTATTTATCTCGGGCTTTCTTTCTAATTCCTTTTCCATAACCAATGGCACGCGTCAAGGATGTCCCCCGTCACCTCTAATTTATGACCTATGTGTAGAACCACTGGCGCAGCTGATTAGGTCGCCCCCTCTAATTTCTGGAATCCCGACCTTTGGCATTGCACATAAAGTCAGCCTATATGAGGACGACATTTTAGTCTTATGTACAGATCCTTTGACCTCTATTCCGGCTTTGATGTGTCTTCTTGAACGATATTCACGAATATCTTACTACAAACTAAATGCTAATAAGTTGACTCTGCTAGCAATAAATTGTCCACTGGATGTCTCAGCCCAATTGAAAAGGCTTAACTTCCTGTGGTCTGACATGCACATTACTTACTTGGGCATAAAGATTTTCCCTAACTTGCAACACACTATAGACACAAAACTGAATGATTTAACTTCCTCCATAAACCTAGAGATACATAGACTGCAGCAAATACCGCTTTCCTGGATAGCAAAAATTCATCTTACAAAAATTATGTTACTACCTAGATTTCTTTATGTTGCCTGCTCCCTACCTTTTCTTTTCCCTGCAGCACTCCTCAACGGGTTACAATCCAAACTCTTAAGATTTATTTAGGGAGCCAGAAAACCTTGATTTAAAAGACAATACCTATTTAGCCATAATAACTCGGGAGGGCTCTATGTCCCACATCTATTGCATTATAACATCGCAGCAATTTTGGAACCTATTTTCTTTCTATGGAACAATCCAAATGCACATCATTGGGCTATTATGGAAGAGCGGTCAGTAGCGCTACTCCGGATCAAAGACTGCTGATCTCTGCCTTATTAGGACTTAAATTGCCAAATTGGGAACTCCCAACCTTACGGCATGTGGCACTAGTCTGGGCCAAATACATTGTCCCGACTCAAAGGGTTTGGGTAGATCGTAACTCCTGTCCTTTACAAGTCTTACACTCAGTGGCCTCTCATCTTTCCTTATCAACTTGGATAGACAGTGGGATCCGATATATGAGTCAATTGTTTGAGGGTCATAACTTTAAATCTTTCACAAACATTAGGTCAGAATATGGTCTTCCTTATAATCAATTCTTAAGCTATCTACAGATTAGAAGTGTGGTGTAATGGCTGAGCAGGTAGTGGATCCGCTGGACCACCGCAAGCGATGGTATAAGCCAACGCCAGGGAGCAGAGTCTAAGTAGAACTCGAGTTTCACCAGAGCCCGCCGCAAAGCAAGATGGACTTGCTGCGGCGGGAAACTACCAGGTCGCTTCCACTGACGTGACTTGCTTGCGGTGGCAGCCGAGGGTGAGCGTGGTACCGAATCGTAAGGCGTAGAAATAGGTCAGGGCAGGCGGCATAGGTTCGTGGTCAAGAGACGTAGCAAGAGGATCAGAACACAGTAGACAATAGGACGCATTTCGGAACGCTTTCTCTAAAGGCTAGGGGCACAATAGATCCGGCACAGAAGTGCCGGGGCGGTAACCTTATATAGGACCAGCGGCCGGTAATAAACCAATTACCGGCGCGCTGGCCCATTAAAACTGAAAGAACTGCCGCGCGCGCACGGCAGACTGCAGAGAGCCGCACGGGGACAGGAGGGTGGTTAGGTAAGTCCTTGCTCTCGGCGCCACTTGTTCCCGGAGCGAGGGGGGGACGGACGGGACACGGGTGCGCCCGCAGCCCGACCCACAGCTGCGGGACCACCCGTGACATGTGGTACAGGCATGGACTTGGCCATCGCGTGCACTTATGGATACTCCATTTCATAGTTTCCTAGCTTGCAAAAAAGGATTTGAGAAAGGAGTCTCTTCTGCCTATACTACGATATCTAAGGAAGATATACAAACAAAACCAGAATACGCCACTAAATGGGAAAAGGAAATGAGACGTACTTTTTCTGTTGAAAGTGGGATTGAAGCGTCCCGGGTTCCGCTTATTGTCTCGCGGTGTGTCAATCATGTGGAGTTATCCAGAAAGTTACATCTTAGATGGTATCTCACGCCTAATAGAATCGCTCATATGTCATCTAACTATTCTAAACTCTGTTGGAGAAATTGTGTGGTAGTGGGCTCCCTAATACATATGTGGTGGGATTGCCCGACTACTAGGGTCCTCTTGGAGGAGGTAGGAAATCTTGTCAGAAATATTTAATTATCCCATTATCTTAACTCCTGAATTGGCGATTTTAGACATCTCGCTTAGGGACTTTCCTCCTTGTTTTCAAACTGTTATGTTCCTCATAGTAGTAGCTACCAGGATGGTGATTGCACGGTATTGGAAGTTACCCACCCCACTATCGATTCAGGAAGTAATTCAGCGCACAACCCTGCAGTTTGATTCAGAAACGTGCCTAACGATTACACCTCATTTGGTGACTAAAGTGCGTGCCAGATGGTCCTTATGGACAGCGTCTAAATATTACAAGCAATCAATTCAACAATCTCGCTTTGACGCATCCTCTTATTAATCTCAAATTCCAGTGCGGAGACTTTTGGTTTCAACCTTATTGACGGTTAAGAGGGACGATTCTGTCGTTATTTAAATATTAACCACCTTGAGCTAATTGTGCAAATCGTTGAATGTTTTCTGTCATGCTCTACTGTATTATGTGAAAATTGTGTCTCAACTTGGCTATGTTTTCCTTCTCTGTTGTCATGTTTGGCAAGTTCTTTGTTCTTGTTATGTTTGTGAAATCTTACAAAATCAATAAAATTCTTATGATTAAAAAAAAATAAATAATAAACATAAATGCAATGTGAAAAATGCAGAACAATTAAAATGCTATGTACTGTGTCACTGAAGCCTCTATTGGACCCCACTTATAGCAAAGCCTAAAAAACATACACAGAAAGCAGACTTGGGTGCCTTCATTAGGCCCTCAACTATCATGTAAATCCAATGGCTCCTTGTGAACACATTGCAGATGGTGCCAGTGGGATGACACAGAGAACCCTTTATCTATAAAACCATTTAAATGTTATGGTCACTATTCACTGTGACATCTACATGATTAAACAGCTTAGATCTAAGGTTTCTCCAATCCCAGCCATTAGACCAGGGTCCTGCTGTTATAAGACACAGCTTCCCAGAGTCCCAGCTTCACCCAGCACAAGATACCCATGCCAGCTTTAGCTTACTTTTGCCATAATGACAAAAGACTCAGGATCAAATGGGAATTGTTTTCTCCTAAGGCATATTGAATCATGCCTCATGGGCTCATCTCTGTGGATCAACATAGGGACCAAAGTTCTAAAGTTACCCTAGTGTTGTTTCTAGGCTAAAATGCACACTGGGTGGGAAGAAAAAAATGACTCCCCCCACTCATTAACATGTTGGGACACACTGAGATGTAGGGGCGGAACAACCATCATAGTAGCTGTGGCATCCTGCCTCAGAACGCCCAGGCCCTCTGTCCCGAACGTTCGGAGGCAGGGCCAGGGAATCGAGGGCTAATGCCCTTGATTCCTGGGACAGCGCTGTCTTAGCGGAGTAGGCTATTCAGCCTGGTAAGCCTAAGGCCTTAGAACTACCAGGCATCGGTGCTGATGTAGGAGGCGTAATGACGTCACCTCATTGCACTGCTTATGCCTGGCTTTGCAGTGAGAAGTAATAGGGCCCTATCTATCAATCTATCACTTACCTACCTAGCTGGGGCCCTACCTATCACTTACCTATCTAGCTGGGGCCCTATCTATAGCCTACCTAGCTAGCTGGAGCTCTATCTACTTCCTACCTATCCAGCTGGGGCCCTATCTACTGGCTACATACCTAGCTGGGGCCCTATTTATCATCTACCTACCTAGTTGGGGCCCTATCTATCACCTACCTACCTAGTTGGGGCCCTATCTACTGCCTACGTACCTAGTTGGGGCCTTATGTACTGCCTACCTATCTAGTTGGAACCCTATCTACTGCCTACCTACCTAGGGCAATATTTATCACCTACCAACCTAGCTGGGACCCTATCTATCGCCTACCCAACTAGCTGGGGCCCTATCTATCATCTACCTATCTAACTGGGGCCTATTTACTGCGTACCTACCTAGCTGGAACTCTATCTTCTGCTTACGTACCTTGCTGGGCCCTATGTTCTGTCTAATTACCTATCTGATCCCTATCTACCGCCTACCTAAATAGCTGGGGCCCTACCTTCTACCTACCTACCTGGGGCCCTGCCTACCTACCCACCTGAAGCACCTACCTACCTGGTAATATGATTCTGATAAGTACAGGCCAAAGCTGTAGCACAGTCTCCAGGGGGTTAGTCCTCTGTACCTCCCCATTTTCCATATCCTTAGTACATAGGGATATGAACACTATAATGCTTTCTCGGTTATTCTACTAAATATTTCACCTTTTTGTTAAATGTAAAGCTTTATTTTCATGTAATTTTTACATAAATTTTTTTGGTAAAATGGTGAAATAAGTTTTATAATCTTCTCTCTTACAAATATTCATATATACGTGTTATTAAGTTTTAGGGGTGGGGCTAAAATATGCAGTTTGGGCTGACAGGTTTTTTATCATTTTATTTTTTTGTGTTTGTGTTTGTTTTATTGTTGGACTGGAGTGCATAGGGCCCGGCAGAGGAGTTGATTCTCATGGCCCACCCCAAAGCTACTGTACTTTGCCTCTCTGCCTTTGCCACCTGCCTGGTGCCCCACCCGGTGCCTTTCGACAACTGATACAGACCGGAGTGATTACATTGTCACTCCAATCTGTAATCGAGATTGGGTGCTGGGGCTTCTAAGTCTCCCTCACTTAATTGTATTTGAACTGAAGCAGCAGGACAATGGGTGGTAAAGATATATGCCCCCCATGATATATTTCAAATAATTAAAAATATACAAAAACTATAACACAAAGTTCTAACTATAAAACTACTAAATAATGGTCATATAGTTATCAACTAACACCGCTACACAAAACCAGAATCCAAAGGCCAATATTAATAAGAATTCAACTAAGACCAAATAGCTCCACACCATGACAACATATTACAACCAAATATCAGCTGAATAATACCACCACATAGGGGCTGAATAACACGGCCACACTGTAACACTTCCAGGGAGGATGGTGCAGGTGGTGATGAATCACTACACTTTATGTGGTTCGGGATAGCCGAGAATAGGAATGGCGATGTACTGTGGAGGATAGGTGTGATGCTGCGTTTAATAAATAAATGTCCACAACTGGTTTTTAAAAAGAATTCCTGGTCTTTACACTTGGCAAACTTGGTCTGTACAAGGTCACATATCTCCGGACACAAACGAGGCTTCAAAAGGTGAACGACCCGAGCATCATGACACAGCATACAGGGAATACTCTTCCTGCCAACTTTGGCCGTTCCCTAACGGTCCTTAATCCCCAGAGTAGCTTCTATTACTGTCTCTCCTTCTGCTGTGGTTCGTTTCGGATAAGGGCCTCTCCTTCACCCTTCCGTCTGCCACCGGAAGCTAGCACAACGCTCACTCCCTCTTTTGGAATCTGTACTGTTCTCTCTCTGTTATCCTCCGTCACTCCCGTGCTGTCCCGGGTCTCTGTTCCATTCTGTCCCCAGACAGAATCTAGGGGATACCTCTTTCTTCTCTTGTGTCCTCTCTCTAGCTGTGCCTCAGGAGTGGGGAAGGAAGATCCTTTTTCCCGACCATCTCCTTCTCTTTCCAAAAGAACTATTTACATGCAGGGCACTTAACTCTGTGCCCAGCCATAGACAGAGCCCAGTGTCCCCTCCTGTGGGCTACATCTTTGATGTCTCACTGACTCTCTGCTCCCTTCAGGAACCTTCTTTTTCTCTTTTCTCTCCTCACACTGACATCCCACAAACAACTCTAACTTGTGCTCCTCCTCCTATCTATGCCCTGATTTGTTGCTACTTTGCTGTACCGCATATTCCCTCTTTGACTACAATTCAGGTTAACTCCTAACCTCCTGCCCATGCGCACCACACTATCAATATATACATAAATCTGGATTAACCTTTGTTAACCCCCTTACAACATCATGACCACATGTTACTATAACGCAGTGACTGAATAATACCATCATTCTCTTACTGAATACAAATCATTACACTACGACCAATATTACCATCATGGAGTGACCATACAGTGGCAGTACCATGTCTATACAGGCACTCTATACACATATAAGTGATTACTGTAAAGTTACAGTTCTTAGAAAAAAATATACCTTCTCAATTATTTTGCCAACCGCAAGATCTTTCCGACCAGAACGGGGATCTCACCCCCAACAGATGCACTCAAATATTTGTGCTCAGGTCGATAACATTCAGGAAACTTCCCTTATTTTGCTTCAACACCACTTTTTTAATAATCCAACCGTGTATAATAACAGTTCTTATTGTATCACAAAATATAACGTTGTTACAAAACCTGCGGTATCTTCATTGCAGTCACATGCTGTGAGCATTTTTACACATAGATTTCCTTACCAAGGTAACATCATAGAACCAACCTAGTTTTCAGGAAGCGGGTGGCATAGTCTGTCCTCTCTCCAAATCAGACTAAACCGCTGCAATGTTTTGGGGGCACGAGCCCTTTGTCAAGCACGAAACGTTGCAGTGGTTTACTCCGATTTGGAGAGAGGATAGACTATGAAACCCGCTTCCTGAAAACCAGTTAGGATCTACAAAGTAACCTGGATAATAACATCAACAGTAAGAGTAAAAACACTCACAGCATGGTACTGCAATGAAATATAACGTAGGTTTTGAAACAACATTAGAATTTATGATATATGATACTGATCTCTTCGCTGATGAGTTGTTCCCTTTCTCTTTTATCTCCTTCTGGCCCAGACCACCGTATCATCTTCTCCCAGGCCAAGACAGGTAAAAACTACCCATCCACAGTGCCCAAAATGGTAATAATGACTTCCTTGTGACCCAAACAGTAACAGAGCCCCCAAACGGCTATTGGGCTCCTATTTGTTCACCAAGTTTTACTTGTTTTGTGTCCCCATTTAGTAGGTAGTTAAATTCCCCAATATAGTATGTAGGTACACCCCAAAACTAGGTAGGCAGATAGGTGGGTTGTTCTCAATTAGGTAGGTATATAGCCCCCCATTAGGTAGGTAGATTTAGAGGTTCCCCAATAGTTAGTTATCTATGTCCTCCATTAAGTAGATAGGTAGTTATATAGGCCTCCTCCCAATAGGTAGGAATATACAGGTATATAAGCCCCTTGTAGATAGGTATATAGGATCCATGTAGGTACATATATAGGTCATTCTGTAAGTAGATAGGTAGATATTAGCCTCCTATAGATAGGTATTTTCCTCCTGTAGGTATGTAAATGCCCCATTTGAGTAGGTATAGGCCTTCTGTAGGTAGGTATATGACCCATGTGATTAGGTATAGGTCCCCTGTAGTTATAGGCCCACTGTAGGTAGGTAAAGACTCACTGCAGGTAGGCAGATATAGGCCTTTTGTAGATATATATAAGCCCTTTATAGGTAGGTATATGCCCATGGTAGGTAGGTATACAGTTGAAACTAGAATTTTAAATACACTATATAAAAAGACACATATGCATGTTTTTCTCACTATCTGACATGATATCAGAAGAAACCTTACCCATTTTAGGTCAATTAGGATTACCAAAATAATTTATATTTGCCAAAGGCCAGAATGATGAGAGAGAGAGAAAAGTTTAAGGCATTTTTATTACTTTCTGCAAAGTGAAAAGTTTACATACACTAGGATTACTATGCCTTTAAACAATTTGAGACAGCCTATATGATGATGTTATGACTGATTATGGTTTATTGGCAACATCTGAGTTAATTAGAGACACACCTGTGAATGTATTTTATTGCACACCAGAACACACTGCTTCTGTGTGTCCCATCATGGGAAAGTCTAAATAAATCAGCCTAGATATCAGGAAAAGAATTGTGGACTTGCACAAGTCTGGATCATTCATGGGTGCAATTTCCAGATACCTGAGGGTGCCTCATTAATTTGTAGAAACAAATATATGCAAGTACAAACAAGATGGGAATGTCCAGCCATCATACCACTCAGCAAGGTGAAGGGTTCTGTGTCTCAGAGATGAATGTTTTCTGGTTCGACATGTGCAAATCAACCCAAGAACAAAAGACCTTTAATAGATGGTGGTGGAAACTGGTAAGATTGTGTCATTATCCACAGTGAAACGAGTACTGTATCAACATGGGCTAGAAGGCCACTCTGCCAGGAAGAGGCCATTACTCCAAATGAAACATATAAAAGCCAGATTAATGTTTGCAAATGCAAACAGGAACAAAGTCCTACATTTTTGGAGGCATGCCCTGTGCTCTGACGAAACTAAAATTAAACTGTTTGGCCATAATGACCATTGTTATGTTTGGAGGAGAAATGGAGAAGCTTGGAAGTCTAAGAACAACATCTCAACAGTGAAACACGGGGATGGCAGAAACATGTTGTGGGGTTGTTTTGCTGTAGGAGGGACTGGTGCACTTCACAAAATAGATGGCATCATGAGGAAAGAAGATTATGTGGCAAATACTGAAGCAACATCTAAAGACATCAGCCAGGAAGTTACAGCTTGGGTGGAAATGGGTCTTCCAAATGGACAATGTCCAGAAGCATACTGCCATACTGGTTACAAAGTGGCCTAAGAAATGTTTTGGAGTGGCCATCACAAAGCCCTGATCTCAATTCTCCAAAGATCCACATCACACCACAGATTTTCAAGCAAAAAACATGATATATTTATACATAGAATGAACAGAACTCCAGTAGTTTAAACAGAGCATTAGCATATGAGCACTATGGGAGATGCCAGACCAATGAACGTTTGCTGCGGATTTTTGTAGAATTGCTATACGGGATTGGTTATCCCTCCTACAAGCATCCCAGTACTACTCCCCATACCTAAGATGTGCGGCATCCTGCTTCAATCAACAAAGCCCTGATCTTAATCCTATTGAAAATTTATGATCAAGCCTGAAAAGGCAGATGTGAGCAAGGTGACCAACAAACATGGCTCAACTTGTGGAAGGATATCCAAAATGTTTTACCCAAGTCATACAGTTTAAGGACAATGCTACCAAATACTAATGAAATGTATGTAAAATTTTGACTTTGCAGAAAGTAATAAAATGCCTTAAAAAATTCTCTCTCATACTGGCATTTGGCAAATATAAATAATTTTGGTAATCCTAATTGACCTAAAACGGGTGAGGTTTATTTTGATTTCATGTCAGATAGTGAGAAAAACATGCATATGTGTCTTTTTATATAGTGTATGTATACTTATGGTTTCAGATGTAGGTCCCCTATGGGTAAATATAGGCCTTTTGTAGGTAGGTATATGTCCCTGTAGGGTGATACAATCCCCTGTAGGTATGTAGAAGACCCCTGTAGGTATAGACCCACTGTAGGTAGATGTAGCCCCCTGTAGAGAGATAAAGGCCCCCCGTAGGTAGGTATGCAGGTGTATAGAATGAAAAAAAGATACTTATCTCTCCTCATTCCCCGCTGAGAGCTAGTATCTAGTATGAATGGTGTGATGCCACTTATGCCGGGATGTTGCTAATCGGAATGAGTGGAGGACAGTAGAGCCACTTAAAGAAGTTGTTACTGATCTGTGAAAGCCAGAAATCTTACTTGTTTGTTTGTTTTTTCTTGTAACCAATTGGAACCAAATACTGAAATGTTAATTGTTTTTTTTATTTTCTGATTGCATATATCTTTTTATTTGATTTTCTTTACATAGTTATGGGGATAGGCATCTTACCTACATTGCTTCTTTGCTCTATTCAGTTCAGAGAATTGTGTTACAGCAGCTACATCGGCCTTTAGTCTGGAGACGACTCATTGACTTCTATGGGAGAGTGTTATAGACATGTTCTGTGACCTGTGCAGAGGTCACTTTGAAGAAAGAGGTGAGTTATAACTATCACCTATTGTCAGATGGATCCTTTGTGATTTGCTTCTAGCTTTATAATAGATGTGTTATTGCTAGGGATTAGCAAATCGATTCTGACTAAGTGGAATTTGTTTCAAATTTCAGGAGAATTTCGATTCTAAACAAAGGCGAATTTTCTGGCGATTCGTGGAAATGAATCGTCTTTTTTCCTAAAATGGACGCGAGCACATGGCGTGACATGGGGCAAAGAACTATGGGAGAAAGAAAGGAACGCCCTCAATACCATGACATGCAGCCAATCAGCAGCCAAACAGCTTCTTTGATGCCACAGCCCTATAACTAGACCAGTCATTTTACATTCTGCCACTTGTCACTGTGTCTCTTATATACACGGATCTCTGCAGCAGCACTAGATTGCACTCTGTGCCGAATACTTCAGATTTTATAGTTACTGGGGTGAAATACTTTTCAACTACACAGTGTGTGTGTGTGTGTGTGTGTGTGTGTGTGTGTGTGTGTGTCATATACACACATGTTCCTGAACCAGCATTTTTTATTTTTGGATATTGCTCTCTGTGCCAAAGAGTTACTTTTTTCACTTATTGTGGTGAACTATCTGTAAAATACAGTGTGTGTATTTCTGACATACACACTTCTCTATTACAGCCAGTTCAGTCTTTGGGGATATTGCTCTCTGTGCCAATGAGTTACTTTTTTCACTTATTGGGGTGATTCTGTTAATCGCTGATATATGTAGCGACCCACACGCCCCGAAAGAGTGGAGAGGGTGTCAGCAGTAAGTTTGCATTGACGTCACTGATCATTTTGCCCTTCCTTTGATCCGCCAGTGTCCGCTTTCAAACGGTCAATAATCCATCATTATTGCTAAAGCCAAAAAGAAATAGGGGTTGATCCAAAACTGAGATGCCAAGTAAATGGAATATTTGCATGTCTTCTGTATTTTGTATCCACTGCTGCTTTTGGCTACCTAATTATCAGGCAATCCTGATGCAAACAAAGGACCATGTCATACTGGCCTTATGGCTTCTCAGAGGACACAATCGGCTGTGTTTTTCCTTTTCATTCGTTCTGACAGATTAAAAAGAGGGAAAAACCAAACATAGTGGCAACATCATAGAGTGGTGGAGGGTGGAAAAAGCATTAGGAAGCCACAGGGAGGTCGACTAAGAGAGTGGTCAGTTGGCAGCAGCATGAGTAGGCCACAGAGTGGCACAGTGACAGAGTGTGGAGCTGGCAGCAGCATGAGTAGGCCAAAGAGTGGGACAATGACAGATTGTTGAGGTAGCAGCAGCATGAGTATTATTATTATTTATTTTATAGTGCCATTGATTCCAGGGCGCTGTACATTCAAGGGGTTACATACATAACATAAGTCAAACAATTACAATAGTGACAATCTGTGCCTAACAACAGGTACAGAGGGAAAGAGACCCTGCCCATGAAGGCTTGCAATCTACAAGGAAGGGGGAAGGAGACAGAAGATGAGGAGCAGACATGCTTGTTAAGGGGGTAGTGACAACGGGGTTATTCTAGGTCATAGGCTATTCTGAAAAGAGGGGTTTTCAGGTTGCTTTTGAAGCTGGTGAAATTGGGGGAGAGTCTGATGTGTTGGGGGAGTGAGTTCCAGAGTATGGGGGAAGCAAGAAATCTTGGATATGGTTGTGTGAGGGGCCACAGAGTAGCACAATGACATAGTGTGGAGGTGGCGGCAGCATGAGTAGGCCACAGAGTGGCACAATGACAGATTGTTGAGATAGCAGCAGCATGAGTCGACCACAGATTGGCACAATTTCACAGTGTGCAGGTGGCGGCAGCAACAGCATCAGAGCAGCACAATGACATAATTTTGAGGTGGCGGAAGCTAGGTGACATAATGAGGAGGTGGCAGCAGCAGCATCAAGCCAGAGAGTGACATGGTGACATAACCTAGAGATGACAGGAGCAGCAGCATGAGGAGACCTGAGTGGTGAGGTGGCAGCAGCATCAGAAGGCTACATAATGGCCCAGTGTAGAGTGGGGAGGTGGGTGGCAATACCAGTCCCTGGTAAAGAAGGTGGCTGATAGAAGGAGCAGCTGGCAGCAGATGTGAGGGATCAGGCGGGTGGCATCATCAGAATAATAGCTGAGGCAGGTAGCTAGAAGAATCCAGACTCATTTGTCAAAGTTTGGGTGAGGCGGCATAGCTTATCTAATCTAATGCATCAGGCACTGGTGTGTGGAAATCCTGGCTGATCCACGCCTAATTTATCTTGACCAAGGTGAGTCTCTCCACATTTCGGGTGGACAAGCAAGTTCTCCTTGGGTTAACTCTGGCTCCCACCACTCTGAATACCAACTGTGATACCACACTACTGGCTGGGCAGGACAGCTTCTCCAGTGCAAACTCGGCAAGTTGCGGCCACAAATCCAGTTTGGCTACCCAGTAGTCCAGCGGATCTTCAATGTGGGGTGGCAGGGTGCTGTCCAAGTAGGCCACCATTTGCTGGTTCAAGGTCTATTCCAGGTGCTGCTGGTGAGTACGTTCCTCACTAGGCAGGTGAAGAAAGCTTCTCATAAATGACTCCAGACTCAGGTTGCTGCTGATGGAGCTGGTACTCCTCCTACCTCCCCCACTCCTCCACAGCAGCCGTGGCAGTGGTAAGTGAGCGCTGAGGAACCGCCAGGTCAGACCTGTGAGAGGATGGAAGATGGCACAGATAGGCAGCGGTCAACTGACTACATAAAATGTCTCTATAGTACTTGAGTTTGTCCTCCCTCTCGGCCGGTGAAAAAAAGGCCCCTATTTTGGACCAGCAGCAAGGGTTCAAGAGGGTGGAGAGCCAAAAGTCATCCCTCTGCCGGATGGTGACTATTTAGCTGTCAATAGCTAGGCAAATCAGCATGCAGTGGGCCATCTGTGCAAGTGACTCTGAGGGACTCCCTGGCTCCATCTCCACTGTATACTGCCACGGTGTGTCTGGGTCATCTGCCTCATCTTCCTCATCTCCCTCTACCTCTTCCGGCTACTCCTGCTCCTCCTTTCCTGTCACCTGGGTAGAAAAACCACTAATTTCGCCACACATTGCTTGTGCTTTTCCTCCTCCTTCAGTTCAGCCCCCACCGGACTCATGTGGCCATGAGATGCAGTTGCCATGTCTCCAGTCCCCTGAACAGACAGATTTTGCAGCATCTGTTCCAGGACATGAAGCAGTGCAATGCCGTTGTTCATCCCGTAGTCCTGGCAACTGAAAAAACCTGGCCTCCTCAATGGGCCTGAGAAAACCGCAGATGTCACGCACGAGCTGCCATTGGCTGCAGTTCCGGAGCAGTTCCTCCCCTGTGTGACTTCATTGCGCCCTGGCAAACCAGGTGTAGAACTGCGTGACATCGCCGTGCCCTGCACATGTGGTATGCTGGAGAAGCACTAAGACTTGTCGCTGCAGTGGTGGTGGAGGAGGAGGAGGCTGACATTGGCGCAGAATCAGCAGTTTGACACCATGGAGGAGAAAGTGGCGTCTCCTTTCCAAATTGCTGTTGTGGCTGGGCAGGAAGCATATTCACCCAGTGGGCCGTAAAGGACATGTACTGTCCCTGACCATAGTTACAGCTCCACACGTCTGCGTTGCCGTGCACTTTGGAAGACACCAACAGGCTCAAGGACTGGTCCACCTTCTCTTCTACATATTTGTACAGGGCTGGTACTGCCTTTTTTTAAAATAAATGACGGCTTGGGACTACTTGAAAAGGGAGGGAATGCCACCAACTTGAACAGGAGCACGGTCAGCTTCGGCGCCGTAGGATGGCTGTATGCATACTGCTGTCTCTTGGCAATCGCCTCGATGAATGACTGGTGGCGCAATGAGTGGCGATGATGGGAAAGACAGACAGTTCCCTTCGGCAGAGGTTGTGGAGCCTTGACTGCCTGAAATGGGATGCGTGCCACTGGGTGCTGCTGCTGCAGCAGGATGGACCACCACATCTGAGACCCATTTCTCCCAGGCCACTGGATGGTGACACTGCATATGTTGACGCAGGGCCACGTAGGTCCGGGCCCACATTCATTTTCCCCACGTTTCTACAATTCATTTTGCCCTCCAGTGTCTTGGCAAAATCTGCCCCCGCCGAGTAGGGGATTTTTCCCCAAACGCTCCGCATGATGCTCGCTATTCTCGTGAACCCCTGCGCCGCTATTTTCGAGTGGGGGACCTGCAAAGCGGGTGGTCAAAACCCATGGCCTTTGGCCCCCAATTTCACTCTGCCCCCTGCTGATCCCCCCACTACCGACTTGCTGCTGCAAGCTGTGTTGCAAAAATTTGTCCCCTCTTCTCTGGTGTGTGATGAACCCCATGCTTCACCCCGATCCAAGTGCGATAGCTGCTTCGTCACGTTGTTTTCCCCGCATGTGTCCTCCTAATGGTCTCGGTGTTTTGACCCTGCCGCTCGCAACATAACCCCCCTGCCATTCCCTCATCAAAATTCCCCGCCTACTGCAAGAAAGAAAGGGGGTGTCTGCCCCCCCTCTTGTGCCCAGTAGTGCTCACTGTCCTCAAATAGTTAGTCTCGTGTATAGGGGCACAGAGCCAAAGCACATAGTGTTTTAGCTAGGGAATAAAACGGGAAGATGCGGCTGGGACAGGTGGGGGCCCTTGACCTGCTCACGGGCCATACCCTAAGGGTTGTGTTGACTCTTGGTGGGGGTTTCCCTGGGTGCGCGCCCTTTCTGTGTGGACCTGTGCCTCTCCCGGGAAACTGGCCACGCCCCTCCCATGTGAAGGGGCCTGCCCCCTCTCTGTTTCATATGTTTTATAAAAATGTAAGTTGTGTATATGACAAATACACAAGCTGTATTTCAAAGGTGTTTCACTTTATAAGTGAAAAAAAGTAACTCTTTGGCGCAGAGAACAATATCCCAAAATAATAACCTAACTGTAAGGAGATTTGATGTTTTACATGGGACAAGTTTACGCTATTCATGTTTTTTTAATGCAATTTGTCGTGAATAAATTTGGAACGAAATAAATTTTTGAGAAATTCGCTCATCTCTAGTTATTGCCATCCTGCCTGTGATGATAATGATACACCTGCTGTGAAATTATCTTTACAGATCAGAAAGTGTGAGCCAATTGTTAGGCTTAGCAGCTGTAGTGAAAACTGCAAAAATAATATGATAAATTAGAAAAACAAAATTATTGTTTGAACGAAAATTTACCCGGGTTTCATCAAGTCCTGGGAGTTTGGTTGGCAAAGAAGGAGCGGCCAAAAATCTTGGGAGGGGGCGCTTTTTTAAAAAATCAATCAAAAGGGTTTGGTTTTGGAGTCTCGGAGGCTCCCTGGAAAGGGAAAGCATTGGTTCTGATAACGGATCCTGCCGGTCCCCCTCTACCGCGCAGGCCCGGCCCCCCTCGCACCGTGGTGGGCCATTCCGGGCCCTGTTTTTACTTTATCTGGGGGTCGAAAATGGATGAGTCAGCGGAGCCCTTTTCTACAAGGATCCCAAGGGTGGGAAAGGATCCCGGATATCCCCCTTTCTGAGGCTTTTTTTGTTTCATTGCATCCGCCGCACCCTGTCCCGAAGAGCGGCTTGGGGCAATCCCTTTCCGCTTTTTTCCTCCTGCCCCCTTTGGCGTGGCTGGGGTGGGATCAGTGGGTAGCTCCTTCCCCTTTCAACTGGGAGGCCCCTTTGGGTTTTATTTGGCTCACCCCGGGTTGGAGGGGCACCTTGGAGGGGTTGGGCCATTTGTGGAAATCCAAGGTAATCCACAAATCATCGAGCCAAGACACGTGGGGGATCCCCGATTTGCCGGGGCGACACCGTCCAACGGTTTGGGGAAAAAGGTTTCTTTTGCAGGTCCCAAAGACCAAGGGAAAGCGTGGTGGCTATCCAGGGGGGCTGCCCTCCGGGCCTTTTGCATGCCGGAACCTGGTAAAACGCGGTTTGCCCGCGGGTCCCTTTTTGGGGAGACGCATCCATCTTTTTGGGAATACCCCTTTGTCAGCGTTTTTTTGGATCGCTACAGGACGAATTAAGGATCCGTACCCAGGAAACATATAAGGCCACGTCCGTGCTTATGGGCTGTTTCCTGGGGTACACACTATTTGCGGCCATCCAGGAGGCTGGCGCCTTATGAACTGCTTTAAGGACGCTCTATGGATCTCCAGGAACCGCCTTACCCTGCACAGAGAGAAGATGTCGGTGCAAGATTGTCGGCGGCTGATTCACAGCCAGCTCAGAGACTATAACATCCTGGATGATCTGCAGGGAGACGACGATCTTTAATGCTTATTTGCTGTATTGCTTATTTGCTTAATAATTGTCCTTTCCCATAACCCTCTTCCCTCACTGTGTGTGTTTGCATATCGTTTTAATAAAGCTTCGGGCCTCTGTGTATTCCCACCCTCCCTCCCGCATATCCGCCTCCTATTTCCCCACTAACCTTTTCCCACACAGGTCTAAAGCTAGTTACAGTACTTAGACGTTTTTACAATAGAAATATGTTCATAGATAATAGTGTACTATTGCATGCTGGTACTAATATAGATATAGATTAGCATGGGATTTACATAAGTCCCTAGTGGTAGGAATATGATATCGTACTGTATTGTATTGTATTGTATTGAATTGAATTGTATGTATGCTTTATTGTGTGAATGTAATTTATTCCCGAGCTGCGTCTCGTGGCTAGGATGTGTGTATGTATTAGACGATTTGGTTGCAAATTAACTTTATTCAATCAAAAATTGTGTCTAATGGGCCATTTTTTCTCCATGGTGTTATGTGACTAACTAGTGTTAAAAGGTCAAAGGTGTGAATGGAGATCAGGTGTGTTAAATTTGGTGTTATCACTCTCGCACTCTCTGACGGTTCACATTGCACCTCATGGCAAAGAATTATTTGAGGATCTGAAAAAAAAGACATAAAGATGGCCTATGCAAAACTAAAATTGCCAACACCCTGAAACTAAGCTGCAGCATGGTGGCCAAGACCATACAGCGGTTTATCAAGACAGGTTCCACTCAGAACAGGCCTCACCATGGTCGACCAAACAAGTTGAGTGCACATTCTTAACATCATTTACGGATTTCTTTACAAAATAGACGATGAGTGCTGCCAGCATTGCTGCAGAAGTTACAAGGCTGGAGGACAGCTTGTTAGCGCTCAAAACATACGCCACACACTGCATCAAATTGGTCTGCATGGCTGTCATCCCAGAAGGAAGCCTCTTCTAAAGATGATGCACCTAAAAAACCCACAGACTGTTTGCTGAAGACAAGCAGGGGGGCTTCTTATACACCATGGTGTGGTCTGCACAGCGGTGACCCAGAGGATCCACACCTGCATTCTTCTCCATGACAGTACAAACTCACCAGACCTCCAGCACATCACAGCGGTGGTCACCTGTCTAGATGACCGCCAAGAGCAGCTGTTTGAAATGATACAACCATTCTCAGCCAACTTTCCAGAAGCAGCATCTGAACCTACACCTGCTGTTGCTCCACCTCGTGCTGTGGTTACTATTCCTACTCTGCATCTACCGCTGCCATCCTGTTTTTACAGCGATCCCAAGACATACCGCATATTTTTGAACCAGTGTACAGTACCCTTTGAGATCTTATTGAACCTGTTCCAGTCAGATGGAGCCAAAGGGGCTTTCATCATCAGTTTTCTCTCTGGGGAAGCTTTAGCGTGGGTCACAGTGAGTGAGGAGATCCCTTGCTGGCGAATCTAGAAGAATTCTTGGACTCATGCTGTAAGTTTTTTTGAAGAACCTGGGCGTAATTCCTCTGCTGCTTCTTCCCTGTTATGCTTCAGACAAGGCGATGCCAAAGTGGGACTATATGCCATTCAGTACCGCACATTGGCCTCTGAGCAAGCCTGGAATAAGGAGGCCCTGGTAGCAGCTTTCTGGAAAGGCCTCACAGGGGGGGAATAAAGAAAGGGTTTGGTTGATTGATTAAAAATACTCTGGACTCTTATCACTTAGTTTAAAATTGACCCCGTTTTCGAGGAGAGTTAGAGCTTAAAAGAGATGAGCCCTCCAAGCCTCAAAGTTTTTCTTGCATCCAAAGTCCTCCACAACCACCATCTAAGTTTCCTTTAATTAAACCTATGCAGGTGGTCAGTGTTCATCTAACAGGGGGAAATTTGCCTCGCGGCAAAATCTGCCCTGGCCTTACGTGGAAGTCAAAGCATTTCTTGAAAAACTACCAAGTTTTCCCGATTGTTCCCCAGGAGTCCCCACACCCAGATATCGTGGGAGAGGCGGGAGCCAGGTAAAGAGTTTTTTTCCCAATCTTTTCGCATCTGGCCTCTTTTTCAAGTTTTGCCCCCTGGTTTCTGGTCCCAGGAAATTTTTTCATCCCCCCATGTTTCCAAGGTTGCTAGTCATCTGTTCAGAAAGGCCTCTGCGAGTTTATTCCATCAATGGGGAGATCTTGAAACTGCTTATTACGAGGGGGTCTCCTAAAGAAGATTTTCTGTGTTTTCCTCACCCCCCTGCAGAATATTGGGGGGTTCCAGGGTTACAGTGGGTGATCCAGCATTGGACTGGAGTATGGGTGAGTTCATCCATTAGGGCCAGCAATGCCACTTACGCTGCCTCAAGCCATATAGTTCAGTGCAAACCCCTTCTCCTCCTGCACTCCAGGATCCACTTCCAGGTCTTTCTGTCTTAGGCAAAGATTACGGAGTCTTGTGAGAAGCAAACAGAGATCCCAGCTACTCTTTGGGCTGTCCCTTTGGTTCCCTAGCCTGAAATTTTGCATCCTTGTCGTCTGTAATTGGACCCTATCAGTTGACAAAAGAAAAACCGGGTAATAGCTGCAGTCAAAAGTCGCCCTCTCCCACCATTGCTAGTCAACACCACCACCAGCTTCTCCCCTCTGCCAACCGCCTCTGTTTGTAGAGCTGGGACCCTAGTCCATGATTTCCCAAAAAGAATTCATTGAAAAATAGTTCTTGGGAGACTGAGGAGGACGTTGTTGCCCTGCTACCCCCGCCCATGGATTTCAGCAGGCCCAGAGGAAGAGGGGGGATAAAGCGAGTGTGGGGAGGGTACTGTCATGTTATGCACCGTGGTACTCACTCCAAAAAACGCGAGTACTTGTGTCGGTGTTCCCTATACTATATACCCCACAAAAACCCACTCCCTCTTTTGGTGTCCTTGCTGAGATGCATCCGGTACAAGCGACACCTCCTATGGTGTACGGCCCGGGCCCCTTTTTTTATTTAAGGGCCAGCACATCATTGGTACACCAACTGCTGGTGTTACGGTGCACGCTGAGGCCCCATTTTAGGACGCGGGCTTCGAAAAAAGGGGGGGAAAAAAAAGCAGGTTCTGACCTCCTTCCCTGTTTCTATGTTCTTCCTTCCCTAAAAATTGTCTCTTTTCCCCTTTCCACCCTGGAGAGGAGCTGATGCAACCTGGAGTCATGGACGCTAAAACCAGGAGGGAGTACCGCAAGAGAAACGCTCTGTGTCTGTACTGTGGCAAAGCTGGTAAAGCATAGACAGCAATAGTTAAGGAGTTTGGTATTGCTGGCTGCATCTTTCTTACACCCAGAAGCTGTTATTTGGCAACATTTCCGGGCTCACATAATGCCTAAATCTCATATACATGGATATATATTATACAGAGTGCTTGGATTTGCTAAATCATACCCAGTGCCCAAAAGTTCAGTTTTTGCAGTATTGGGGGTGAAATCATTTTATAACACACCGTCTCCAATTCTCCTATACAAAGAAATATATTCTAAATAGTGTTTTCTTGGTGAAAATTATAATGAGTGGAGAAAACTTAATTTTTTGCATTTTTGAGGGTTCAATAATTGCATAACACACCATCTCCAAATCTCCTATACGAAGAAATATATTTTAAATAGTGGTTGGTTGGTGAAAATTATACTGGAGAATAGTGGAGAAAAGTTAATTTTTTTCAGTTTTGGGGGTGAAATACTTTTCAAATTTACCGTGTCTGATTGTCATATAGATATATATCCAGGAAATAGAGTTCTCTCTGTTGCTAAATCTTACTCAACGCCAAAAAGTATAATTTTGCCAGATTTTAAGTCCAGTGCGTTATTGTGATCCGCACATCCCTTGCCTGGCACATGTCATGAACCTGGTTGTGCAGAAATTTCTGAAGCGCTACCCAGGTCTTGACTGTCTGCTGAGGAAGTCTTGAGGTCTTAGCTCACACTTCCGGTATTCACACCCTGCTTCGGCATGACTGGCAGCGTTGCAGCGTCATCTGGGTCTCCCCATCAACCTTCTGATATGTAATGTGGCAACATGCTGGAATTCCACCCTCCACATGCACCAGCGATTGTGGCAGCAGCGTAATGCTATTATGCAGTATAAAATGATGCATGGCCTGGCGTTGGTGCGGACCTCAGGGTGTTGACCCATAGAGAGTGCAGACAGGATCTCTGCACCATCCTTGGCAGTTTTGAAGAGGCCACCAAAATGGTCAGTTGGGACGATGCCCTTGTCAGCATAATCGTTCTGCTTATATTTTTACTGGAACAAGCGTCAGGCACTCTGCGGCAGCAGGTCCCAGCAGTGATGGAGGAGGAGGCGGACACAGAGCCTTACTCGCCGGAGGATGTAGAAGGCCAGACTGTTTTGCAATTGTATAGGTCTTCTTTAGGCGGTGGTTCTAGGTCAAGTGCGGGTGCAGGACGGCAGTTCAGCTCACAGAGTAGAGCACATGAGGCTAGCAGGGGCTCTGGTAATGGTCAGGATGAGGAAGTGGAGGAGGATGAAGAGGACACCACCGGCGCTGATTAGCCTTCAGTGCTAAGAGGTTGGCAGAGATTACAGAAGGAGGAAGAGGAGGAAGATCCCGTTAGTGCCCCTTGACCCCGAGTCTTGGGAGATCCCGGCAGCTTCTCACACATGAGTGCTTGGATGCTACATTAACTGCAACATGATCCATGCATCAAAGCAATAAAAATGAACAGGGATTACTGGGTGGCCACCCTCCTTGATCCACGTTACAAGAGAAAAGTGAGCAATTTCCTTCCACCCACAGAAATTGACAGTAGAATGCAGGATTTTGAGACAGTGCTCATTAACCAACTCAAGACCTCTTTTGCGTCTTAACATTCTAATATCACACTGGAACGTCAGCAACGCGGCAGCAGTAGAATGGCAAATAGCCGCAGCAGGCAGTGTGGCAGAACCCTACTGGTTGACATTTGGCACTCGATTTTTACCACCTAACCAACGCCTGCAAGGCAGGACAGCATTCAGAAACACAGAGACATCCTTAAGCACATGTTATATGACTACCTGCGGTTCAACATCAATGTTTTGTACTTAGTCTGGACCCTTTAAACTTCTGTGTGTACAAACTCGATGAATGGTCTGAGCTTGCTCGATACGCAATAGAAGTTTTATAACTGACAAATGTATCCATATTTCCCCTGAGAATGTGGATCATTTGACATTTATAAAAATTAATCAAGCCTGGATCTCTGACGATTTTGTTGCCCCGGTTGCCGATGTCACTGACTGGTAAACTGTAGCACGTCTTCTTGACAATGTGAAATACACATTTAAACTACACTACATCTCATGTCTGTAGTTCCTATGCCTACTACTTCTATGAATTGTATTCTACTGCTGCCAACAGCTAGATTTACAAGTCTTACGGCTGAATTTATTTTGAAATATACACCTGTATGACCTTGATGTGCACCTCTTACTCCTCCTACTTGTAGCCCTCCAAATCTTTATTTTTGAAATGCCTCCACCTGTACTACCACCAAGTGTACTAAGTCCTGTTATCCTGAACCTCAATGGTTCCCATTGGCATGTTCTTGCTGCCACCAATGGTATTGCTGCCTAATCTTGTCGAACCAGAACTTCCATGTTCCCTATTGGCATGTTCTCGCTACCACCAATGGTATTGCCGCCTAATCTTGTCGAACGGGAACCTCGCTGTTCCCCATTGCTGTTCTCCTGCCCAATGGTATTGCTGCCTATTTGTCGAACCAATTCGTTCCCTATTGGCATGTTCTCGCTATCACCAATGGTACTGCCGCCTAATCTTGTTGAACTGGAACCTCGCTGTTCCCCATTGCCATGTTCTCGCTGCCACCAATGGTACTGCTGCCTAATCTTGTCAAACCGGAACCTCCATGTTCCCCATTGCCATGTTCTCACTGCCACCAATGGTACTGCCGTCTAATCTAGTCGAACTGGAGCCTCCATGTTCCCCATTGGCATGTTCTTGTCTAATCTAGTCCAGCCTGCAGAGGTGTAGTTCAAGTACTTGGACCCTGGTACAAAAAGTGAAATGGGGTTCCTGCCAGTTTCCTTGTGCCATTTCCAATACTGGTGTCTTCTTATGTGTCATAGGGGCTTTTGGGCCCCCTCAGGGTGCAGGGCTGATACAGCTGCACCTCTTATAGCCACGCCCCTGCTTGCAAGCTGTCCTCCTCATCTTTTCAGTTAGCCATTGAAAGGAATGAAGTATTTTAGCCTCTCAATTTTTTTCTGTCACTCTTAGAGCCACATTTTCTTCACTAAGTTGTTCCACGTATCCAGTTTACTGTTACGGATGGTAATTACAACTTCTAGTCACCTGTATAGGTATAAAAATTTACCCGAACATCTTCTCCTATTGACTTTTATGGGGTTCGAGTTCAAATCGAACCTTGAACCAAACACTACTACTGTTTGAAGTTCAACTCGAACTCGAAAATTTTACTGTTCGCTCACCGCTAGTTGTGACCATTGCTCATGATCTTGCTGCCTCCGTTGCCGATTCTCAGGACTGGCCACCTAGTAACACTCCTATCATGACATGCATGTATGACCCTTCTCCACCTGTTCCTCAGGAGTGGACTGAAGTTAAAGCCTTGACACCCTGCTAAGCTGGGTTCTACTGCTCATTCTCCTGTGTGGGACTCAGAAATAGAAGACAAACTACTGTTCACAGTCTGACTTCTCTTAACCTGGTTGAATCCCAAGACAACCAAATGTGTTTTGCCAACAAAAAATGTTCTGTAGGTCCTGGTTATGCTCGGAGGGATAAATTGTGGTTATCTACTAAGAACCTGCGCCTTAAGGTTCCTTCTGGGAAATGTGCCCCACGTCTTATAGAGTGCTGCCATCACCTAAGCCCTTCCAAGGAGGGGTACTGTCATGGTTCAGGCCGTGGGGGCAGCCCTCTGTCCATATGGTATGGTAGAGACTGCGCTTTTAAACATGGTGTTATCTGTTTGTTACAGGTTTGCTACAGGTTTGCTACAGGTTTTTTGACACATGGTCTGATTCTGTCTGTCTGGACTTTGTTTGTCAGCTCAGCCACACATGTCTGGTTCTTTTCTGGCCCTGGGGGAGGGCTGCAGATCGTTCTGCCTGATTGGTTAGTGACAGCTGCCTTCTCCACTTGCCTTTCTTGCCTATCTGTCTAGGTTCTGTGGGGTTGGGATGTCAGAGGGATGGTCCTATCACATCTTGGAACCAGACTCTGACAACCCTTAAGCACTAGGTTTGTCTATCCCTATATATTTATCTTCTCTGGGGGTCCCTTACAATACTGTCCTCACTTTCTATGGCATTATAGGGGGAGAGAAAGGATCTTATAGGACTCAGATTCCGAGTCGTCCTTTTCAAGGCATTTAGAGCGAAATATTATTGCATATTTGTTTTTTCATATGCCAAATAAACCTGAGAAATTACCTTGGAGGATATCCGCACCTATACTCAGGCACTTGGAGAGGATTCACAAGCTGAGATGGTAAGTGGTTACTGTATTTTAGTCCTAGTTGTGTGGTGATCTGTAATTCCCACTCCACCATTATTTATTTGTGATACTATTTTTTCTACTTCCCAATTTTTTTTATTTAAATTGTCTAACAGAAATATTGAAAATTACCAGTATTTTTTGTGTTTTGAATTGGTGATTTTATTATGGTTGTAATAAATGTTAAGTGTTTGAAAGAAAGCTTTTCTATTCAATGATTTGTAAGAAATGTGGTTTTTCTTACCTTGATTTGTACATTTTGGGGTTCCTGCCCTAAAAAATACCAGCCTGCAGCTGCCCCAGAAGCAGATCATCACATTAGACGGTCCACTTTTGATAGTAACCCAGCTCTTTCTAGTACCCCTAGTGCATTGTCAATTCTTACCCTAGAAACAGCAGCCCACAGTCACACCCAGAAGCAGGTCATAGCATTAGATGGTCCACTTCTGACAATAACTCGGCTCTTCTCAGCACACCTGGTGCATTAAGTACTGCGTTAGTAGCAAGAGGGGGTTAGTGTTGCCCTTCGGGGGACAAAAAAACTGAAGGCTGACAAAAAGCCCTACCACCTCCATTACTAACAATGAAATAAAATGGGAAAAAAAAACCTAAGTATTTTAATGAAATATACACTCCCCAAGAACATCCCTCGTTTACCATTCAGTAACAATACAGTGGTATTATTCAGTTGCAATGTAGTGGTAATATCTTCTGGCGTTATTATCTGGTCCTTCTGTAGCATTATTGGTAATGGTGTTGGTATAGTGGGATGTGTTTGGATGCAGTATGATGATGATATGTGAGGTATTTGCTCCAGGTATTATTTAGTAACTGCATGACTATTATTTAGTGGTATTGGTAAATGTTCCTGGTCAGGGAGGGGATGGGGCACCGTTCAAAAGTTTGCCATAAGTTTGCTGTAAGTTTCTCTAATTATGCCCCTGGATGAGTGGGCCCAGAAAATGCAACATAAACATTCCCCATACTATAACACTGCCACCACTAGCTTGTGTTCTTCCATCAATGGTTGCAGGGTATTTGTTTTGTTTCTCGCCTTATATGCCAATGCCTATCCATTCAATGAAGCAGAAAATGTGACTCTATGAACATTAAAGTGTTTTCTACCAATTCAACTTTATTAGCAGAGGTGAAGTCACCATCCATCGGCTTTGCAGTTTCATACCCATAAGGGTTTGCTGAGCTGTTGTTTTAGACACATGCCAGGTAACCCCCTGTTTATTTTGGCGGTGAGCTGTTCCATTATAGCATGTCTGTTCACCATCTGTAGCTGATATCCACCTCTTACACCAATGACACAAGGTGCTCTCCAGTTGCAATATCGTGTATTCACAATGATGCCATTTTTCCACTTAAAATACACCTTCATCACAGCAACACACAACTACTGCCAACCTTAGCGTGAAAGCCTATTATCATTCCTTTTTGCATTCAACCTATGACAGCAATGAAAGGATATGTGTGCAGATAGCTTATCACACATGTTATGCACACACTAATCTAGTTTAGGGAGTTAAATGCATGGATTAAACCTTGGTGTAGGAAAGAGGGGTTTAGGTTCCTAGAGCACTTGGGTGCAAACTGTTCTGTGCAGAAAATATGCACCCAAACGCAAGTGGGTCTGCAATACTGTGGGAGAGAATTCCAGAATTATAAATTCTTGAGACAGGGCTGTACTTGATTGGGCTTTTAATCTTCAGGGCTATATACTATTTCAGAAGGACGGGGCAAACAGAAAAAGAAGGAGTATGTCTGTATGTAAGGTATGATATAAAAGTGAGTGTGAAAGAGGCAATAGTTTGTTAAGATTTTAAATCATTGTAGATTGAAATACAATATGGGGTACATTCTTTTGGGGTGTAATCTACAGATCCCCCAACATCACTGAGGAGATAGTCAGTTGCATAAACAAATGGAGCAGGCAGCACAGGCGGGTACAGTGGTGATAATGGGCGACATTAGTTACCCAGATATTGACTGTGGTAACGGTTCTGCTTCAGCTGCAAAATGAAGAAGGTTCCTTCACCTGTTACAGGATAATTTTATGGGCCAGTTTGTGGAAGATCCAATTAGAAGTGATGCAATGTTAGATCTGGTCATTTCTAACAAAGCAAAACTTCTCCAGCCACTGCTTCTGAAAACCGTGGTAAGAGCGACCATAATATAATTACTTTTGACCTAAACTGGAAAAAAACAAGCATAGACCAGGAGGGCATAAACATTTAGGGATCCCCTTGACGCTATTTGGAGGTGAGCTTAATACAATCTTTGATCAAAAACGTAAAAATAAGTCCCAGGTTTTTCATATTTTCCTTAGCAGTAATGCATTTCCAATATTCCTATATACCTTGATGTGTCACTTAGTTTTTTAGTGTGCCACTGATTTTTGTATTAGATGTATGTTATTGCCTTTTCAGTGTGCACCTATGCTTACGTTTTTCAAAATATATTTTAGATGTGCACAGCCTAATTAACTTTTCTAAACATTTAGGGCGACATGTCAGAAAAGAGGACTGCCACGCGAGTTTTAAGGGGCATTAAATGAGTGTATAGTGCACCTGAATTAATGCGCCTAATCTAGGCGCATAGCATAATGTAGGCGCATAGAATATCTTTGCTAGCATATTTGATGCGCCTACTTTAGGCGCATTCAAGTGTGTCGTGCCTGGCATATAATGCCCTTATTTTGGTGTACTACAGTTCATTTATATAGAGAATAGGGTGTCAACAGTTTTTTGGTGCAAAATGCACCAAAAAAAAAAAAGGCGCAGCCCTAGTGGGACCTGTCACCCTTAATTTTAAAAAGGTCAATTTCGCCTTAATGAGAACTGCACCACAAGAGATAGATTGGGAGTTATTATCAAATACTGATGTAGCAGCTAAATGGGAGAGCTTTGAATCCATGTTGGAGAATTATATTGCAAAATTTTGTCTTATAGGTAACAAGTATAGGCGATTAAAAGTAAATTCAACATGACTTCTACCTTCTGTCCAAAAGACAGCAAAACAAACCCCAAAAAATTCTTTAAACATATAAATGCCAAAGGAACAAAGTCAGAGCATGTAGGACCCTTAGATTAACAGTAAAGGGGAGATGCTCACTGGGGATCAGGAGAAGGCAGAGCTATTACTTCTTTAGCTCTATATATACAAAAGAGGAGAAAGAAGCTGAAGTAAGTGATGCAGGAGATGCCAGTGCTGAAATAGGTAGTACTAGTGTTGAGCGATTTTTATCGACAAAGTTGAAATCGGCAAGGTTTTTATGGTGATCGAAATTTCCAGATCATGCGATAATTAAGGTTAAAATCTGTGCATCATCTATTAAATCGCGCCTTTTTCGCGCTTCCGAAAAATTTTCGGGCCCGCAAATATTACAGAAAAAGAGCAGGGGGAGAGTGTGTGCGACGTCATGAAAATTT